>JANAVB010040817.1:6460590-6628090 GCA_029216955.1 Iris pallida | reverse complement strand
TTGCTTTCGTAAATCGAGTGCCAGTACAGGTTCACTCTCACCGTAGCAAAAAAAATCAAGTATTTTAAAGGGCAGAATATCGCCTAATACCCTCATTAAAAGGGTCCTCATAGACAAACAGTATAACAAAATGCAGGAAGGACGACATTTACGTAAAAGTGATACCAGTAATTACTGACTGCAATTACCAAGGGCAAGGATGAATATCAGTCCCCCTCCGACATGAGACTTGAACATCTTGATTTGCATAGAAGACTTTTGTGGACTTGAAATTGCTACCAAGTGAGGAGGCACTCCCCTGCCATGATATCCTTGGTTGTTTTCTCTTCAATAATATACTTCGTATTTGTTATGAAGCCATCCCCAATCTTGAATTGCAATCTGGGCTACGGTCCACGTCATGCTTGGCCTTGCTCTTCATTTTGCTTTAAACCTTGACTTTGCCATGACGGTCTGCATTGTGTTCACGAAGTTGCCCACTGCCATCAAGACCAGCAAGTTCCCACAAAAGATTGCCTGCAAGAGAGGAAACCCTTGGGTGTAGGTTTTTAAGTCCCAGTAATATATGAGAGCACACCATACATCATTGTTAAAATAACAAATAGATGGTAGTAAAAAGGTATTCTGAATAAAATAATAAATCTCTTGCCTGCCATTCCGAAACAACACTAACAAATGCAGTGCGGAGGAGTAACATTCCAACATATGCTTCAAACCCCTGAAAATGTAGTAGTCAGATATCAGAGCGCAAGTGTCTGCTTACTAAAGATATTCACTTTGCTCCAGAACAGACAAAATATAAGCAATATGCTTGTTCACAGATAATAGTTGTTAATGACAATGTTACAAAATTCGGATTACTCGTCCGATTAATCAAACTCGGCATAAGCCCGCATTGGATGTATCCTAATCGGGCTTATTAATTGGACAACCCGATTAATCGGTAGAACGAGTTATCAGGCCAAAATTTTATTATCCGGACAGATTACTCACTTCTTGGATTATTAAAACAATGGATGTTGGGTGAATGTTCAAGGACTAGAACCCAAAAACCGACCTGCTCTGTTAGTCAATATAAGCCAAATTTATTCTATTTCTTCCCCTTTCAAGCAGGCCCTAAGAAGAGAGGAGAGGGAAAATGAAAAACCCTAACTGCCAAATATACATTTTAACTCTTTTTTCTTATCCCCAATCTCCTACTACCCAGGTAGAGAATCATGGGATGACAGTCTGAGAGGATCGATCAAGCAGATAGGCTCAAGTGGTGCAGACTAGATCCGAGCATAGTCCACGAAGATTGATGTGATAGAAATCCGAGATCAGTCTATGTAGTAGGATGTAGAATTACCATTTCAAAAAAGAAACTCTACTTTTCCCCATTAACAGTGGTTAGTTTGAGCAAAAATATCAATAGAGATATCAGACGGAAAGGATAGGAATAACACTATAAGTAACCATGTGGAATTACTTGTAGAATGAAGAGGATAGGATATAGAGCCCACAATTGACCTTCAACACCCGAAGCTTCTCCCCACACAACATCCATTCTCTTTGCCTGCAAACATTAACACAAGAAGCTAAAGCTTTGCAAAAGAAAACATATTCTTTACAAAAATTTGTAGGAGCTGCATCTGGCTCAAAAAGTGACAAGAGGAAGAAAGACAAAAAAGACATTTTCTACTGCATAATCTCAACCTATTAATGTTATGCCCTTGACAGTTGGCCTCAAGTACACAGAGTCCAACGGTCAAGAAACAACTCCAGCAAGCAGTATTTATCAATTCACACAGACACTAATTACAAATTTCCACAAACGAAGACGTACTGTAGAGAAGAGAGATGATACAAAAAAACTAGTTTGGATGGTTCCCAAAATATTAAGCAGTTCTTTTGGGGGGTAACATTGACCGAAGGTTGGTTTTTGAATTATTTTCAGTGGACTTTCCATGACTAGCTCATGTGAAGAAAAACTTAGGTTTCTGCTGGACATGGCTACAGTAGCTGGGTCATCACCAGCACCAACTTCTGAAGTTCTGATAACAAGAGAGGAGCCAATAGCATGATAAGCAGTTGCAGATCTCCTTTAGGCCCAACATAATGGTGTTCGCATTAGTGCCCCAGCACCAGCTGCTAGTGTGGTGCCACCACTAGTGATATAGCAATTTTGATCATTGTGTGAAGTTCATGAAGAAAAGAAGGATATTTCCTCGCAAAAATAACAAAATAAACCTTGAGCAGCGTACTTGAAGTTTATGAAGGAAAGACAAGACCGATATCCCCCCTGAAAGCATCTACCTGTGTAACCCTTAAACACTACATAAAATAACCTTGTAAAAACGACTAGCTTCTGTAACCAGCAGTGCACATGAAGTTTATGAAGGGAAAAAAAGAGAAGGATCCCCCATTAAGATAACTTTCCTAGAGGTGTCTTGCAAAGAGAATCATCCAGAGTTGTTTGACTGTGATTTGGGGAAAGACCACTCTACATGGTGATTCTGCCTAGGTATTCCCACACAAATTCGAGTAAGGATAAAGGCCTCTCTTATATTGACTGCTGCAGAAGACTTCCAAATAGCAAATGCTTGTGAGCAAGGCAGCTCAGGAGTTGATTTAGCTCACCCATGAACATCTAGATATTCTGAGAAGGCACAACCAGCTTATGTGATTCCCATAGGATACAATGGAACTTCTGTAGAATCGAAGAAAAAAATTACGTGATGAGGCACCAGGTACACCACTGGAGTGGACCCTAGACTCACTCTCATAAGGACAACAGATGGAGATTACCAGGACCCAGAACAGAATGATTAACCAATTCATTAAGAATAAAATTAGTGATTCTTCTACGAATTGAGAAAGAAGCAAGATTGGCCGAGAGTTCAGACATTCAACACCACCAAAACATGAGGGCCATTTTTCTATGCATATCTGACTTAACATTGAACTCTCATTCTGAAAAGCAGTTGAGTGCCTCTCTAGCAAAAATCACAACTTGTTGCATGATGGAAGTTGCCCCTTTAGCAATCGCAACTTGTTGCCTGTCCATCATGCAACTCTTTTATGGATGCTTTGACATGATATAGATATAAAAGTTTGAAAGGAAACCCATTCTAGAGTTACCTTGTATTCATTAGAAAAAAATTTCAAAATCAAAAACATTTAGTCCAATAATCAGGGGCATTTAGTCGCAGTTCTGGCATACCACAAATCCATACAATGATCTTTAACACAGAATACTTAGATAAATTGCAAACACATGGGAAGAGAAATATGGATGAGCAATCTCATTATGCAAGAAATGCTGGAATAGCAAGCACCAATGTTCCTTACCTTCCCCAGAGCTATGCGAGTATAGAGTCGTTGACGTTGATATCTGTTCTGTAGCAACATTGCAATACCTTGCATCATAGCCCATGCCAAAAACAATTGTATCCCTCTCTGTACAACAATCAAGGTAGATATCAATAAACTAAATATATTAGTTTCGAAAAAACAGAAGAAAATCTGAAACCTGCTTGTGAGCACAATCAGGCTGTCCATTTATCTCCCATGTTAAACTCACTAAAGCCATCAACATTGCACAATAATGATGGTATATCCACCTGCAACAAAAAATGGAATGGTCTCCCTACAATTTAGAAATTCACCCAGAGTGACTTATTAATGCAGGACAATGTTAATCAGAATTCATCCACAAAGATCACAACCATAAATGTTATGTTAGCCAACTCCATGACGGACTTGAAATAAAAAAATTCTAATAAAAGAACTCATATGGGAAACTAAACCAAATGACAAAGAAAATACATTGTCCCCTTTTTTCTCATGTCATGATTATATCCGTATGTTGAAGGTAACAAAAAATGCTTACAACCAAAAGGAAACAAGCTACAGCTAAATAATTTGAGTAACAAACTTTCAGTTAGCATCATCATCCAAGTCTTCTCCCAATAGAATGGGGTTGGCTATCAAACACAGAAAGCTCCCTAATAAAATTGACAAAGATTCTGAACAGATGTCTACCTGACTTCAACCCTCTAAGGCGGTGCCAAGTTCCCAGTCAATGTAGCTACAAGCATAAGAGGGTCATGTCCTAAAACCTAGACAGCCAGTTGGTGGCATGTAAACCTACCTTTTGGCTATGCAGTTTAAGCTCCAACAACCAAGAAGCACCCTCCAAGTTCCACTAGACTACAAGAAGTCTAGATGAAGACCTAAGATGATACAATTTGCTACAGGAATTGTAGTCCTCTTATGACACATTAAGCCAACGAGTGAGAAGGAATGACATCCCCGTTAACAAGCTTTCAGACATCACAATAAAAAAAATAACAATTCAGTAGAAAAAAAAGTACAAACATATAAACATATAAATGACAAAAACCATGTAAATATCCTAATAAGGCATTCAATATATTTGAATGGAAATGTCTATGAACTAACACTAAGTTCAGCCCCAGGATGACTTGGAAACTCAGCCATTGCATTCAACCTCAACAAACCCTGAAGCCTGATATGCAGGTCGCATATCATTGTTCCCTTTTAGCAAATACTATGAGTTCTGTATACAGTTGCCCAGTTTTGTACATATTATGTTCCTGATACAAACACAACCTTACCGAACAACCTATAAGTATTTGTCAAATATATGTATATTTACAGAGAGACACATATATAGATGTCTCACATGCCTAGATTTTGAGTACCATGCAGTCTCTCTGTGTCCATGTCAAAGTGTGGCACGTGTCCATGTACCAAGTTCATGCCCAGCCTCGTTATAAAACGAACCAAAAAAATATACAATTGGGCTAGGTGCCTCCCACAAGCTCGTTTAAGCAAGACTAGATGTTTAAGCAAGACTAGATGCACGTCCACCTAGCTTTCAGTCTGCCCAAGAACGCCCGTGCAGGACTAGACTACACGGCCCTTGGGCACCTAAGGCTCTGGCTACAGCAACAAGCATTTTTTCAGAACAATAACTACAAGTATCAAGCCTTATTTATTCTATATTGTAACACTTTACAGTCTAAACAAATACTTCCAGAAATTCTTATGACCAACTCACCTACTATGAATAACATATGAAATCCTACAGGAAAGTAAGGCCTGAAGATTCCATGAACTGGAAGTTCTCTAAATAAATAAATAAATAAAAGTAAAGATATACAAGCTACATTAATGTATGAGTTATTTGACATATGATAAAAGAATTAAATTACTTCATAAGTTGCTACAGTATTTCCTAATGCTCTGCCTTTTAGTAATAAAGTAATACCAATATCCTTTGCACAAGTACAAAATTTTAAGTATCTTACAAAATAAAGTTCCCATGTCAGATCATATATGAGGGACATTTACTTCCCAGGAAAGAAGGCACAGAAAATCTATGGTCTAATCGAGGAAAAACAAAAACAGAAGAAAAGTACCAAGGTCATCAAATTATTTGTCAAAAATAAATGGTTGCACATTACCAAGGACGAATATCGCTTCCATTGACCCTCAATATGTTCTCCGCCCGAAAGCTAAACATGTGTAGAGAAATAATAACCACGCCTAAGGCAATGGGTGACTAGTTCAGATACATCATAAAATCAACAAAAGCTTTAGTCATAATAAGAGATTTTCCATGGGAAATTTTATACCTGGTATAGCTGAACTGGCAATGCTGGAAAGCATCCATTCCACATCCAAGACCTTAGAAAAAGAAGAATCGATGGAAAAAGAAGAAACAAAAATGCTGTCCTGTCCTGTAAGAAAAATCACACTCTCCATTTAGTACAAATGTACAAAACTATCCATTTGTGACTTGTGCAAGAAACATAACTACTGATACTTCTAAAAATAATATTTATCAATTCCTTCTTGGTAATGATGAAGCCAGATGCACCTAAGTTTTTCATAATGTGACGATAGAATTTTGAATATGTTTGAATTTGCAACTTCAGTGTATGTTGTGCCTCAGAGATCAACAATCTGTAACAATTAATCATCACCTAACAGTACATTCTAAGTATAATTTTGGAGGGTTTCCCCATGCATGAGTTTAAACTTCGTGACTAGTAAGGTGTTCACAAAACTAACAGGGCTTGTAGGTTTCCTGGCAATTGTCCGGTATTGCAAATAAGCTTGTTTGGTCATTAATTCACATCATGAGACAGGTAGTTTAAATCAACATTCATAGTGTCACTTTCAGAATCGGCATCAGACCCATATGAGTATTGATATCGGCGGTTTCTATAGTTCCGGATAGGAGTACCAGACTTATTGCTTTACAAAGGTAAACATTATTCAAAAAGCAGAAAAATTGACACCAATATGAACATTACCCATGAAATTAATTAAAAAGTTAGTACTCTAAATTTTATGATATTTAATTATATTATTGATTGTCATTCCTTAACACTTCGTCTAGACTCTTAATGTGTCATAGAGATGAATGAAATTCCTAATAACAAACCATATCATCTTACTCTTCATTTAGACTCTTTATAGTCTAGGAGATTTTGGACGGCGCTCCTTGGTTGCATGAGCTTAAATTGCATATCCAATAGGTAGGTCTACTTACCTGCCAACTAGCCGCCTATCTCCTAGGTTGAATGGCATGACCCTCTCATGCTCATAGTTACCTTGGCTAAGAAATTTGGCACCAAAATAGAGGATTGACGTCAGATTGACCGTCTTTGTTATGCTCTATAGCTGACCTCATTCTGATAGGAGAAGGCTTGGATGATGATGAATTATATTTTTGATTGTCACGCATAATATCATAAAACTTCTATGATATTATATTACACATTTAGTACTCTTGCACGTTATTTATGTATAGTTTTTCTACTCTTGGTTTCTGACGCCGGTTTCCTACATAATACTATTTTTATGATATTATTTTATAATGGAGTAAAGTTGTCTAGCATCTTAATATATGTTCTATTTTTACTACAATGGTTGAGGACATCGTCTAGTGCGACCTAAAGCTTGATGCTTACATCCTAGAGGATACATGTTCGGGTCACGAAAACAACATACCCATTCCATATATATGAGGGTAAGGTTGTGCATATCTTGGCCCTTTCCAGACCATGAATAAGAGGGAGCATCGTGGCATTGGGACAACCCTTTTTGTTACTATTAGGGTAGGTGCTCAAATTAAAACAAAACCAATATTAAGGTAATTTTGTATGTATTATAATACTTTCAATACATTATTATAATGCATTTCTCTATTTAAATGAATTTGGATAATCTTCTTAAAATGAATTTGGCCCAAACCGACCCATACGTAATGCACTTGGATTCAAACCATCCTAAATTTGACTCTTTTAGAACAACTTACGTGTATTGGGTTCATTTAAAGGGAACCCTGGTTGAATTGAATTTTTGTTGCAAGGCTTTGGTACTGTGGGTTAAATTAGCCATTACACCTGATTTTTGAACCAAATCAGACCTGAACCAAACCGTATAGACTATTAACAAGGGTCTGGGTTTCGTAAATCAGGTCTAGTCCTGGCGTTAATGAACCAAACTAACATGAATAACCCTTTATAATATTATTAAATGAGAGATTCATCTGGTATTAGTGTTTTCATTGCTAGCTGCCCACTGAATCTCCGCACTTGTTGCTAATAGGTTGCCACACATCAAACTTGGTAGATCTGTAGTGACCCGCTTCGCCCTAGCGGAACGCCGATTCAAACGGCAAGTGCAACGACTCAAACGAGCCGTCGACCCGAAGAGTTGGCATCGACCTGATGAAGAATCGATGCAAGGCTTACATTGGCCCGTCAAGATGAATCCAGACTTAGACTTTCAAAGGCGCACTCGGAGTATCGCTCTGCCGATGCGAACATCGCTAAGGTGGGTGGCTCCGATGAACCCGTCTCTGCTTAGCCTAGACACATAACAAAACGGACACATTCACGAGAATCGCTAGGCGATAACATCTTGCATGCTAATAAATGACTCAACGCACCTAGCTAAGGGAATAATCCCAACTTGTATGCTTGTATAGAATATGGAAAGGAACATGGAAAATACGAGAACTCTCGCCCGCGCTCCACGCTCGTGTTAAGGCACAAGCTTACGTTCCACAATGAAACAATGAATGGGTTACAACAATGAAATAGGAAGACTATCGACATAGTCGTTCCGAGTAGAAGTTAGCAACATTGAAAGACTATGGGACCGATGGGTCGCCAAGGCGACTCCCGTACGGGGAGTTGCAAAATGTATGAATGAATAAGTGAATGAATGAATCAACGAATGAATGAACGAATATATGAAAGAACCAATGAACGAACGAACAAGTGAAAGAAAGAAAGAAAGAAAGAAAAGAAAGAACGAATGAAAGATAAGAAAGAAAAGAATGGTTAGCGACAGGTGTGACGGGCACGTGCAACGGGGCTCGCTACCCGCGCTGCGCGGACGCCAACCTGATCGATAACGTAAGAAGACTAAGGGTTAGCCTACGGCTCAGAGACAGCCGTTATGTTAAAAAGACAAGTTAATACGAAATGGTCGTGGACAAACGGTACGAGCGAGGGGTGGCGTATGCTGTGCCGTAAAGAGAAAGGGATTCCGCGGCATGATCAAAGTGTGAAGGACTTGCCGGTCCGGACGGAATCAAAAAGGGGCTTACGGGCTGCCTGGGGGAGGCTTGGCCACCAGGAGACGTAAGTGCGGGGTATTTTTCAAGATACTATCAGGGTGTACCAGCCGCACGCCATGATAGGTGCGAAAATACCAAGGGGAATATGTCCAGGATGGCTTGTGGTGCCAGCGACCGGTGCATATAGAGTTAAGTGGGCTTTGCTGGTGGCGATCCACGTGCAAGTCCTTGCATTGAAATCAAAGTAGTCTAAGTTAACTAAATGAAGTGCCTTCTGAACGGGTTTGAATATAATACACACCAGATAATCGAAAGTACTTTGGCAAAGGAGTTAGAAAATACGCCAACGGCGCGCTAGAAACCGAGGCAGGGACACGCCCTTGATATTGAAAGTTTACATGAGGCACGTTATGTTATTACATATGAATTGTTGACTAACTTGGTTTACATTGAACAGGGAAGGCCGGACGGTAAGTATGGGTAAGTCATGCATATATTTTCTATGCGACACTTGAATTCTGCAACACGAGATAGGTTATACAATATGCCATGAAATTGATCCTAAGGCAAGATTAGAAAGACAATGAATGATAGAGATGCACAAAAGTAAATGGAACGTGTTCGGTAATGATGGCGTTGTGGGCGAGCTAGCCTCCCCACCAGTGCATAACAATGTACTGATAACCCCACAGTCTGCTTGCAGGATGCAGGAGACGCCGGCGGGTGCGGAGCTTCCATCGAACGTGTTAAGGCGTGGAGCCAACTCCGGGGCCTTGGGACGTCGCAAGAAGCTGAAGCACCCTATACAGGACATAATGTATCGGAACATCGCCATGAATCATTCAATGTTGTAAGCCACTTGGCACGCCTTTTATGTTTCAGAGAGAAAGAGCTTGAGCGATTTGTAATATCGGCCTAGCGCCGCTTGTAAACTCCTTGAAAATCAATAAAGTGTTTGAATTCGTTTCAACTTGTGTTCAATTACTTTCCGCTGCAAATGGGGACACTCTGTGCGACTCTGTGGCCTAGCTTAAATCGGCCGTTTCTGGACTTGGCCTTGCACGGGCGCAACCTAGGCCCGTGCGGCATCACGCCTTAGCGATGACGATCGCTCCTGCGGGAGCGGGGCGTGACAGATTGGTATCAAAGCACGGCTTTACGTCCTTGGACTTCATTTCGGTTTTTCTCAGTTTTGAAAGCTCGTCGTTGGAAAAAGAAGTGTACGCTCTCTCTCGTTGTGCCTTGGGATGTTCCATACAATAAGTCTAATATTTTCGAAAGCTCGTATAAGTACTCGGGTGATCGGACTTGATAGGCGAAGGCCTTTGTGCCAAACCACGACGGACTTGAGTTGGAAGGAACCGATGCTAAGAGTTAGCAAACACGAGGCGTGCTTGAATAAGCTTATGCTGACGATAGCAAACGAGTACACGAGACCCGAGTATAGTTCGAACGGGATGGTCATGCATGTAGCCTTTTGGCTAAGTTGTGCGGAGTTTCGCGCACCTAGACTCTTTGGTGCAAACGAGTTGCGAACGAGAATAAGTGAGCGTGCAAACTTGAATGTAGTCCGTACAGGATGGTTAGGCGGTACAACTTAGTCCGCGCGTCGCGCACCTCGACTCTTGGGTGCAATCGGACTGCGAGCGATGTCAATGTATCGCTCGATCGAGAACGGAGATGCACTTAGAGTGTATATCGATAGGAACGCTATCAAACTAACGCTTAGGCGTGCACGAAAGATTTATTGGATTTTGAAGATAATACGAACGACTTAGTACGTCGAGGCGACGTGATGCAATTACGCTAGAGATTCGTCGAACGAATCTAAGGGATGTCTTAGCGCATGACGCGAACGTGATTGAGGACTAGATCGTATGGCTTGAATTCGAGTGGTGTATGTGATAGGTCCGGAGAAGAATAAGAATGAGTGTCGACGACTAGTCGAGTGGCTCGAACCCTGAGTGGTGTATGGACGTCATAGAAATTGTTCGGGCGAGACTAAAGGATTTACGGATCGTACGAGTATGTCGGCGAGGCGATGCGATCGCGCAAAGCCTTAGAACGCGTCACGCTTAGTTGGTCGTGACTTCAAAAGTCCCGAACGAGATGTCGCTGGACAACTTGTCATTGGGCAACGTGAGTTAGAAAGTGGTTCGGAATGATGAATGAAAATGAAAGGTCTTGATCGAGGAAACTTAGATGATCGCGCGTACAGTTTCGGATTTGATTCAAAGGAAGTGTGACTTGGGTTTAGAACAACGATCTTGAAATGAGCTTGAGGAAGAGCGACAGAACTTGATCTTGAATATTAAATGAAATTGTGGAATATCCAACTCAGACAACGGCATCGTCGCACGACTAGAAATTTGTTGCAAAGGAAGATCGTCAGGTTACGCATATCGTCGATGGTATTGAGGCGTATCAAAGATCGATATGCGATAACTCGGGGGCACTCTGACTCGGCGAATGACGGTCGTGCAAATGTCATTGTTCTGTTGGACGCTATACTTGAAATGTTAAAAATGTGTCGAGGAAAAGATGGACTTGGCTCGAGGATTTTCTAGTTGAACGCATGACGGTCGGACTATCGAATAGAGATCTTGGCTTGGAGGAAATGGAATGTTTGGATTTGCTTCGTCGATAACCACAACGTTGACGTTCTTGTCTTATGCGAGCGCAACTTCAGCCTCGCACATGCGTCACGCCGACTAGGGCTATCACTCCGCGTGAGCGCTGGTACGGTGATTCGTACAGCGGGAGTGATCGGCACTTGCATGGCGTGGCAATTTGTATGCTTCGACTTGTGGTTTGACGCGAAGGTGGACTTGAGAATGAATTTATGTGCTTGAAAGATTGAACTTGAGGATTGGGTAGGTCCAATCCGCGTATCGAGAATGGGTTAGTCTAAAACTCAAACAAGAGTTACGCCCCGATAAGAATGATTATTCCGCAGGAGCGTGCATGGTGATTCATGAACCGCCGTGGACAATCGGACTCGCGTGAGATTGGGGCGCAATGTATTGACGAGCTGGATGACCTCGTGATCGAATACACGAATTGGTTAGAACTGGTGATTGAACGGAATTGAGTATGTGCAACGTAAGTCTTGATGTAAATTAGGTGATCGTGCTCGATGTTTAGAAATCTGAGTGACGCGAGCTTGGGTAGAAACACCCGTACAAGCAAACAAATGGTTTGACTATAGGATTTGGGGCGAGCGTCGTGCAACGACCTTGCACGATGAGCGACGGACTCGACTCGTAACTATGACCTTGTGAGCTGACCTAGCGGATAGGCGGACGACCCTATGCCGAGTGATTGAACCTGTGCGATGGCATTTACAGTATCGTCGAGTAGGACGGAGAACAGGGAGTGTGTGTGAACGACAACGAGAATGGCCCCAAACGATAGGAATGGATGATGCGCAAATTTAAGTTGGAATAACGAATTGAATCATTGGTCGGAAGACGTACTCGATGATAGTGCAATACTTGGTCTCGAATCGGACGGGAATTACTTAGACTTGGCCGACTCCGCTAAGAAGAAATCGTATTGATTTCGTTGACAAGAGCGCTTGAGAAGCGAATCGAATCATCTCGAGAACCGAGATAAACGATATGTGATACACACATGAGTTCGATTTTAAATCGAAGTTAGCAAAACGATCGGCAAATCAAAACTGTCACGAGTAGCTTGTCCAACTTCGCTAGTCGCTAAGCTTGGTTGAAATGTACGTATTCAGGGGACGCCTTGGATGTGTGCACGATCCAAACTCAGCGATATGATGAACTCGAATGCAGCTGCAAGTGGGTGTTGCGATGCGTATGAACGAATGAGTGAGTTTGCCTCAGCCTACGACACTTGTATTTGACGAATTACAACGCACCTTGTGCGACCATTTCAGTCCCATGATACGTCGAAAAAGCAACCGAGTCGAAGAAACACTTGAATTGAATAAGTGCCATCAACTCTAAAAATGAATGAAGAGTTATCCAATAAAAATCGACCAAACACGTATGTAACACGGGACTTGGAAAAGTACCGAGCATGGTTCGATGCCATCGAACGATAGAGCCGATCGATAGTATTGTCTATGAAACACGATGACACGAGTTAAGGAATGGTAGGATGACCTGCACTCATGAAGTCTCGAGGACGAGACTTGTTTTGAGTGGTGTATTATGTAGTGACCCGCTTCGCCCTAGCGGAACGCCGATTCAAACGGCAAGTGCAACGACTCAAACGAGCCGTCGACCCGAAGAGTTGGCATCGACCTGATGAAGAATCGATGCAAGGCTTACATTGGCCCGTCAAGATGAATCCAGACTTAGACTTTCAAAGGCGCACTCGGAGTATCGCTCTGCCGATGCGAACATCGCTAAGGTGGGTGGCTCCGATGAACCCGTCTCTGCTTAGTCTAGACACATAACAAAACGGACACATTCACGAGAATCGCCAGGCGATAACATCTTGCATGCTAATAAATGACTCAACTCACCTAGCTACGGGAATAATCCCAACTTGTATGCTTGTATAGAATATGGAAAGGAACATGAAAAATACGAGAACTCTCGCCCGCGCTCCACGCTCGTGTTAAGGCACAAGCTTACGTTCCACAATGAAACAATGAATGGGTTACAACAATGAAATAGGAAGACTATCGACATAGTCGTTCCGAGTAGAAGTTAGCAACATTGAAAGACTATGGGACCGATGGGTCGCCAAGGCGACTCCCGTACGGGGAGTTGCAAAATGTATGAATGAATAAGTGAATGAATGAATCAACGAATGAATGAACGAATATATGAAAGAACCAATGAACGAACGAACAAGTGAAAGAAAGAAAGAAAGAAAGAAAAGAAAGAACGAATGAAAGATAAGAAAGAAAAGAATGGTTAGCGACAGGTGTGACGGGCACGTGCAACGGGGCTCGCTACCCGCGCTGCGCGGACGCCAACCTGATCGATAACGTAAGAAGGCTAAGGGTTAGCCTACGGCTCAGAGACAGCCGTTATGTTAAAAAGACAAGTTAATACGAAATGGTCGTGGACAAACGGTACGAGCGAGGGGTGGCGTATGCTGTGCCGTAAAGAGAAAGGGATTCCGCGGCATGATCAAAGTGTGAAGGACTTGCCGGTCCGGACGGAATCAAAAAGGGGCTTACGGGCTGCCTGGGGGGAGGCTTGGCCACCAGGAGACGTAAGTGCGGAGTATTTTTCAAGATACTATCAGGGTGTACCAGCCGCACGCCATGATAGGTGCGAAAATACCAAGGGGAATATGTCCAGGATGGCTTGTGGTGCCAGCGACCGGTGCATATAGAGTTAAGTGGGCTTTGCTGGTGGCGATCCACGTGCAAATCCTTGCATTGAAATCAAAGTAGTCTAAGTTAACTAAATGAAGTGCCTTCTGAACGGGTTTGAATATAATACACACCAGATAATCGAAAGTACTTTGGCAAAGGAGTTAGAAAATACGCCAACGGCGCGCTAGAAACCGAGGCAGGGACACGTCCTTGATATTGAAAGTTTACATGAGGCACGTTATGTTATTACATATGAATTGTTGACTAACTTGGTTTACATTGAACAGGGAAGGCCGGACAGTAAGTATGGGTAAGTCATGCATATATTTTCTATGCGACACTTGAATTCTGCAACACGAGATAGGTTATACAATATGCCATGAAATTGATCCTAAGGCAAGATTAGAAAGACAATGAATGATAGAGATGCACAAAAGTAAATGGAACGTGTTCGGTAATGATGGCGTTGTGGGCGAGCTAGCCTCCCCACCAGTGCATAACAATGTACTGATAACCCCACAGTCTGCTTGCAGGATGCAGGAGACGCCGGCGGGTGCGGAGCTTCTATCGAACGTGTTAAGGCGTGGAGCCAACTCCGGGGCCTTGGGACGTCGCAAGAAGCTGAAGCACCCTATACAGGACATAATGTATCGGAATATCGCCATGAATCATTCCATGTTGTAAGCCACTTGGCACGCCTTTTATGTTTCAGAGAGAGAGCTTGAGCGATTTGTAATATCGGCCTAGCGCCGCTTGTAAACTCCTTGAAAATCAATAAAGTGTTTGAATTCGTTTCAACTTGTGTTCAATTACTTTCCGCTACAAATGGGGACACTCTGTGCGACTCTGTGGCCTAGCTTAAATCGGCCGTTTCTGGACTTGGCCTTGCACGGGCGCAACCTAGGCCCGTGCGGCATCACGCCTTAGCGAGGACGATCGCTCCTGCGGGAGCGGGGCGTGACAAGATCCGCATAAGTCAATCCTCTAGTTCTCTTCATTTTTGTTTCTCTCTTCCCCTCCTTTTTCTCTTTTTTTGTCTCGGATAAGGCAATTCCAAATCTTTCTTTCTTTTTAGTTTAATTAAGCTAAGGAGATTCCAAGTGTTCTTTGGTGTTTTTTTTGTGTGATTTCAGTTGATATTTTGCCAAGTTTTGGGGAATTTCGGCCAAAACTCAACGATAATGTGCCGAAACTATACATAGAGAGCCAACAATAGCCAATACTGATTTTTCTAGCTAGTTGTGGATAAAGCAGGTTCAACCCGATCCGAGATGACCAATATGTATCAATATCGGTTGGTAGTGAGAACCTTTATTTAAGTTGTTGAGAAAGAGACTCAACTCCATGGGGATAGTTTCCTTGATGTTGAGTGACTGCATATTTATTAGGAGTCGTAAGCCTCATCCTTTAGTTCCTATCCAATGTGGGATTGGAGTACAAAGAGATAATATGTATAGACACGAAAGAAAATATTTCTCATTAACACTCCCTCGACCTGGAGCATGTTATATACATAAGATAGCAAAACTGACAGAATTTAGCATTTGTAAAAAAAATGGCAGTCCTGATCTTCGAAACAAGTGAATGGAGTGCATATCTACTTACTCAAAACTGCATCCAGAACAAAATGACAATCCACCTCAATATTTTGGGTTCTGTCACAGTAATCTGGATTGCTACCATAGAAAGTTGAAGGTTGGTCATAACACTGGATAGCTAATGGCTCAACTAACGTCAAGGTTCACATTAATGTTCTCGGTCACATCATCTCACAAACAGTACGAATCCTAGGTCTATATTAACACTCAGATCCAGCTACCATGAAAATATATTATGCTTCTCCAAGTGACGAGAGTTCCACCAACATAAGTGCACTAGTCAGATTAGACCATAGTTTATTAAAGAAGCAAGGCACACCATGGCACAAAAGATGCTTAGAACTAAAGCATGAGGCGCGAGGCAAAATCGCAATACTCATGAAGACCAAGCCACATTTATTCAGAATTATATAAAATTTACTTATAAATCATATATGTAATAAATATTACTTGTAAGTGAATGAATACTAAATTACTGATAATTTATTATTTTGTTACCCAGTAATAAAACTAATTTAGTTTTTAATATGTCTTCATGTGAACAATAAGTAGTAGCATACCAATACTCTAATAATAGTAGCAAGCATCCGAATCAAAAGGAAAATGGAATTTAAATACTTACCTTCCAATGTTCAATAAAAATAAAAGCTAAATAAAAAACATGTAAAGTAGAACATACATACGATGCGCCTCAAATGGGCTTGAGCCTTGCTGAAAGGCGTTGTGAGGCATGTGCATCATTAAGGAATCCTCGTTCCACCTACATTGATGCGTTAGCGGATGAGCCCCGTGAGCCTCGCGCATGAGGCGTGCTTTTCACAACCGTCTTCAACCCAACATAATCAGCCTCAAAATGAAACCGAAAATTTAGGTGCCCATAGTACAGGTATAAATGTGTCATTCCCTTATTCTTTGGCTTAATATGTAATAGTGATAAATGCAATTCCCAATAGCAAACCATACCACCTTACTTCTTAGTCTAGCCTCTTTATAGTCTAGCAGAACTTGAAGGGTACTCATTGGTTGTATGAGCTTAAACTGCATATTTCAAAGATAGTTCTACCTACCATCCAACTGATCGCTTAGGTTCTGTGGGAAAACACTCTCACGCTTACAATTACCAACATATTTGTAATAACCACCCTTAATTTTTTTTTCTCAATTTAAATAATAATTAATTGTGAATATCTCACGAGTTTTTGATCATGTCGCACTCATTATTATTTTTATTACTAGAATTATTGTAAGTTATTATTGTTGTTGTTATTAGGCCCAAATCCGTTAACCTATTAAATTAGGTGCGAGCATCGTTAATCGAATTGTCTCGACTTAAAATGAATTATTATTATTAACTACATATTTATTTATTAGTTATTAATATCATTAACATCATTATTACTATTATTAACAAGTCCAAGAGCACAAGTCTATATTCTAGGCCCTAACACTAAGCCCAAGAAGTCAAACCCATTAGCCTTACATGACTAAAACTGAAAACCCTAATTATCTTCTTTCCTACGCTAATCCCAAACCGACCCCCTAGTCCTCACCACTACGTGAGGTGTCTCATGTACGAATGACCTTCACCTCATCCAACCTCCTTCCACCAATCCATAAACCAATTTCTTTTCACCTATCAATCGATCAATCTCTTTCCACCTATCTATCAACCATTCTCCTTCTACCTATTCCTCCTCCAGTTATATCCTACTTTTCTTTCATCAGATTACCTTCCACCTTGTAATTCCACCTCACTGTCACTTACTGTCCTCATCATTGTCATCAATCTTATCTTCTTCATTATTCTATCATCATCGTCGTCATCAATCTTATCTTCTTCTTCATTACTATCCTCGTCATTGTCACAAATCTTATCTTCTTTATCTTTACCATCTGCATCATTCTCACCAATATTATCTTCTTCGTAATTACACCTCCCTTATCAACCAATCCCATTCTCCTCCATCCTCACCCAATCATCCCCTCCTATCCAACCTATAAATACCCTCATCCTTCTCCACTTCTTCATCACCACTTCACTTCGTCTTCATCTCTATACGACATCTTCCTCCTCATCCTCTTATCATCATTAGTGGAAACAGTTCGAGATTCCACGAGTTACAATAGCAGACGATGAGAAGATGCAACAAGAACCACATGCCAGTCTTGTTGCACAATGCAATTCCGTCACAAAAAAATTTATTATTGTTAAGTGTTATATTAGAGTTATTTGTTAATGGGCTTTAGTCCCACATTGCTTAGAATAATAGGAGAGGAGGCTAGCCTCTCCTATATATATGTAGTCTCTCATCAATAATAAATCATCTCATTATTTTCAACTCTACATGGTATCAGAGCCAAAACCCTAGCCGTCACCCACCACTCTCCCTCTCCACAAAACCCTAATCTCTTCCCACAAACCCTAGCCGTCACCCCCCTCCCCCCCGACCCTGCTGCTGCCCCCTCCTGCCCCCTCCGACCTGCTGCCTCCCCCCTGCCACCCCATGCTGCTGCTGCCCCCGACCACTGCTGCCCCCAACCCTCTACCCCCCGCTGCCTCTGCCCCCCTGCTGCCCCCCCCCCCCCCCCCGTCAGCGCCCCCCCCCCATGACTCAAATCCCTAACCATAATCCTCTCCTCCTTCCATCAGCCGCCACCCAATCCCTCCAAACCCTAATTTAGGTTTCCAAAATAATCATTATTGGGATTCTCATAGGGTAAACATATAGTTGTTTGTTGGAACCTCTGACCCTCAATGATTCTTTCAAAAATTTAACAAAGAGCACACATATGGTTTGTTGTGCATGAATCTTTGTTTCTTTTCTTGATCTTCACATCAGGATCTAACAGAGGTTAACATGGGTTATCTCTCTATCCTATCTTGTGATTCACACTCTCTGCTTCCTATGCGCGTGTGCCGGTTCTGGCTCCATTTTTAGCGCATTGGCAGAGTTGTTGTGTTTATCAAATTGGAAAGAACAAATCGACAGTCGAACCAAGAAATCTAACAGATGGCAGACACTACGGCGAATAGCAGTGCCACAGATACTAGTGTCAACAACACACTAGCGGCCACTAGCACGACGATTTTCTCCATTCGACTTGTCGATCGACGGTTGGAAGGGCCAGAGGGCTACTCGACATGAAGAAAGAAGGTCGAGAAGACACTTCGTTGAATGAGGTTGTCCAAACATCTGACTGACAACCCTCCAGCAGAAGATGATCACATCTTTGAGCAATGGGAGAGATGACAGTCGACTGTTTACACAGTTGATGAATTTCATGGAACCATCGGTAGAAGCCATGGTTCAAAATACGGACTCCGTGAAGGAGTTATGGGAGGTATTGGCGGCGGTGTTTGATGGTAAACGCGATTTGTCTCGTATCTATGACTCGGTCGTTAGTGTATACCGAGCAAATCAAGGAGAAATCTCATAAAGACCATTTCTGGGCCTTTAAGGCTATGACGGATGAGATCGACCGCGTATTACCTCTTACGTCGGATATTAATGAATTAATGTCTCAACGTGAGCAGCTTCATGTCATGGCTTATCTTGCCTCTCTCCGTCCTGATGCGGACTCTACTCGCTCTCAGATTATTGCTGGATCTAATGTACCGTCCCTATTGGAAGCGCATTATCGTGTTCTTCGGACAACCAAAGTCGTTGAGACTACTCCGGATGATACTCCTGCTGATCGCTCTGCTCTCGGGGCTGCTCGTACGGAATTCCATGGTGGTCGTGGTGGCCGACGAGGTGGACGAAATGCTGGTCGCGATGGAGGACGTGGCAATGGCGGACGTGATGGAGGACGACCACGCGCATACTTTAATCGTGGTCAGCTCGGTCATTTCTATTGGCAATGCACTAAATCACCGGCGGCTAATATCACCACTGATGCTCCTGATGATGGTGTCCGATCTATTCAGCGGACTTCGGACTCCTATACAGAATTTCTTAATTTCCAGGCTCAACGTCGTGGTGAAGCTTCCACGTCTGGTTCCACAGCCGAATATTCAGCAGCGTGCATAGGTAAGCCCAAGCAGTGGGTAATTGACTCTGGTGCGTCCTCCCACATGACTGGTGACGCAGGTATGATACATGATTATGTCCCTGTCCGTCGTGTTTCTGGCATCACTGTTGCCAATGGAGGTTCCCTGATAGTCCGAGGACGTGAAAGTGACAGTCTTTCTTCCGAACTGTCACTCAATTCTCTTGCTATTTACTCCTAGGAACCCGTTCAGTTTAATTTCAAATAGTCAAATTACTCGTGAACTGCATTGCTCGATAACATTTTTTTCTGATGGTTGTATTTTTCAAGACCTGAAAACTAGAAAGACTATCGGTAAAGAACATATGGCTGGAGGCTTTTACCTGTTTGACGTAACTTCTTCTGTTGTCTGTGCCGGCATGAAACTCGATCCTTTCGAGCTACATTGTCAGTTAGGCCATCCATCATCCCAAGCTCTCCAGAAAATGTACCCATCTTTAGATATCACCTTTTTTTTATTGTGAGCCATGTAGTTTAGCTAAGCATCACCGGATTCCTTATCCGGTGAGTACAAATAAAATTGCTTCCGTTCTTTTTGAGTTGCTGCATTCTGATGTATGAAGACCTTGTCCGATTGAATCAGTAATAGATTTTATGTACTTTGTTACTTTTGTTGATGATTACTCACGTGTCACTTTTGTTTATCTGATAAAAAATTGTTCTGAATTGTTTAACATTTGGTGCGATTTTCATGCGGAAATAAAAATACAATTTGGCATTCCAATCAAAAAAATTCGAAGTAACAATGGCCGTGAGTATTTATCTCGTGATCTCGATAGACATTTGGCCCGTAATGCATCATCCACCAAACCTCTTGTGCGTACACACCACAACAAAATGGTGTAACCGAACGCAAGAATCGTCATCTATTAGAAACAACACGTGCTCTTATGTTTCAAGCACGTACTCCCAAGAGATTTTGGTCGGATGCGGTTCTTACTACTTGTTATCTTATTAACCGCATGCCATCGTCAGTTTTCAATGGTAACTCCATTTTCTAGGCTTTTTCCGAACGAGAGCCATTTCCTTTGCCTCTCCGAACCTTTGGCTGCTTATGCTATGTTCGGGATATCCGACCAACCCTTTCTAAATTAGATCCTAAGGTTTTTCTTGGGTATCCTAAAGGTCAGAAAGGGTATCGGTGATATTCCCCCGTCTTGAAAAGATATTTTTCACTCGGGATGTTACCTTTGTAGAAATCGAATTTCCACCACTCCCACAATCAACGGGTCCGGCTCCCCTAGTCTATCCAGAAGAAAAATTTTGTTATTTCCTCCTCAAACACAACAGTCCTCCGTACGGGTGCCCTCCCTTACCGAGCCAGTCTCCCAGGCCGATGGTCCACATACACCGATTCAGCCAACGCCGACATCGCCCACAGAATCATCCTCCTCCGGTTCCACCAGCAGCTCCGGCTCCAATGAGTTGCCTCCACTTGTTCAACCAGCAGCTCCACCAGTTCCGCCAGCAGCTCCGGCAGTTCCGCCTCCAGAACGTCCTCGTCGTGCCTATCGTGATCATCCCTTGTATGTTGACAGCTACAAAGGACTTACTAGTCACACTCAGTCTCTGGTGGCTACTATTGATGGGATTCAGATCCCCAAGACCGTTGAGGAGGGTCTCAGACATCCTGGTTGGCGTGCTACTATGAACGAGGAGATGAAAGCTCTCAGAAAAAACTACACTTGGGACTTGGTCGACTTACCCACTGGTAAACAGGCCGTAGATTGCAAATGGGTATTCACAATCAAGGTGAAACCAGATGGCTCTTTTGATCGACTAAAGGCTCGTCTGGTAGCCAAAGGATACTCTCAAACCTATGGTGAGGATTACTTCGAGACCTTCTCTCCTGTGGCCAAAATGATGTCTATTCGTGTTCTCATGGCCTTGGCCGTTCGCTATGACTGGCCGTTACTTCAACTAGATATAAAGAATGCTTTCCTCCACGGGGATCTTGATAAAGAGGTATATGTGATGCAACCTCCTGGGTTCGTTACAAGGGAGGGTAAAGTGTGTCATCTGAGAAAAGTTCTCTATGGTCTGAAACAATCACCTCATGCATGGTTTGGTCGATTTACACATGTTGTTACTCAGTTTGGCATGTGTCAATCAAAGAATGATCATTCAATCTTCTATCAACACACATCTGCTGGAAGAATACTCTGTTGTGTCTACGTTGATGATATTGTAATCACAGGAGACGACAGTCAGGGTATTGCAGGCATGAAGAAGTTTCTGGAAGAACAATTTTAAACCAAGGATATGGGATCCTTGAGCTATTTCTTGGGCATTGAGGTCACACGGGGTAAACGGGACATTGTAATGTCTCAAAGAAAGTATGTGCTGGACATACTAAATGATGCAAGCAAAGGGAGCAACCTCACCTATGGATCCAGGGGAGAAGTTACTTCCAGGCGAAGGGGTCCTGATGACCAATCTAGATCAATATCGTCGAGCAGTTGGAAAACTCAACTACTTGACGGTCATGACTCGTCCAGACATTTTTTTTGAAGTGAGTGTTGCAAGTAAATTTATGGCTTCTCCAAGAGTTCCACACTGGCAGACAGTTCTCAGAATTCTGTGTTATCTAGTAAAGAATCCAGGAAAAGGAATTCGAATGGAGAATAATGGACACACTCGCATTGAGTGTTTTACTGATGCTGACTGGAGAGCAAGTCTGACAGATAGACGATCTACATCTGGCTACTAAGTATTTATTGGCAGAAATCTAGTGTCATGGAAGAGCAAGAAACAAAATGTGATAGCACGCTCAAGCTCAGAGGCAGAATATCGAACTATTGCTCATGGCACGTTAGAGATATTATATATGAAACATCTCCTACAAGAACTGGGAGAAGACACAGGATCTCAAGCGGCAGATCTATGGTGTGATAACCAATCTGCTATTCACATTGCCACCGACCCAGTATTTCATGAACGGACGAAACATATTGAAATTGACATTCACTTTGTTCGTGATGAATATACAAAGGGAGTGATAAAGTTTCAACATGTGAGGACCGACGACCAGACTGATATCTTCACACAGCCTCTTCTGGGTCATCGGGTTCAATTTCTATGTAAGAAGCTGGGCATGATTGACATCTATGCTCCAGCTTGAGGGAGGGTATTAAGTGTTATATTAGAGTCATTTGTTAATGGGCTTTAGTCCCACATTGCTTAGAATAATAGGAGAGGAGGCTAGCCTCTCCTATATATATGTAGTCTCTCATCAATAATAAATCATCTTATTATTTCCAACTCTACAATTATATTTCGGGGGTACTTGTTAAAATAATATTTGCTTGAAAAATGTGCCAAATATAGAATATGAACACAAATTTTGAGATCTCGACTACAACTAAGTGGGGCGCTTCTCAAAAGACGTGTATATATCTCGTATCTTATCAGGATATCCTATGCGATTCCATTTCAATGTTTTGGATACAGTATCTTGAATTGATAAACGTGCTTGCATGCACGTAAGATTTACCATATTATACATTTATGCACAACATTAGGATGATTAAACGATTAATATTTTGTTAACATGCTAACAGGCCACGGTTGGGATTCTGGAGTGATTAGCTTTATCATTCACCATGTTACTTCCTTACCATGAGAATATTGATGATTTACTATATTTCATATGCCTAGGGATAGGGAAGATCACGAGATGTATGCAACTACTCTTATGGAGATTCTATTGTTTATTACTTAAACTGATCAATCAACAAGCAATGGAAGTGATAGTAAGTGATAGTGCTTAGGCTATCTCATTATTTGTTTAAACACGAATATATGAATATATTTTACGAATAAAGACTTTCAGCCAGACGGCAGGGTTGGAATCTGAACACCAACCACGTGGATCTTGATCCCATGCATGAACAGGATTATCCTTAAGAGAAGAAAAATGCATACATATATAGTCATCTTCAATTACATTCACGCAACATATGCTTTACTATTATTATTCATACACTACTCTGGACACTTTCATATTGCATCTATACCAATGTTGTAGATTTCGCTAGGCGGAATCGGTGCGCCAAGGGTCCGACTAGCGCCTAGGCGGCGCCGATTTCTTTTTTTTTAACACATATATGTATACATATATAAGTATTGTATGTGTAATATAGTGACACAAAAGCCTTTGAGCACCTATGGCTAGCAGAGTTGAGTTGAAGTTGGTTTGTTGTAAGGTCAGGGGTTCGAATATTTAAATTTTTGTTCAGTTTTTTTTAAAACATAAAAAGGGAGGAGAGGGAAGAGAGTGTATTCTCCTCTCCTCTCCTCTCCTCCCCTTTCCTCCGCCCCCTCCCCTCCCCTCCGGCCTTCCCCTCCCCTCCCCTCCCCTCTCCTCTCCCCCCCTCCCCCCTCCCCCCTCCCCTCCGGCTTTCCCCTCCCCTCCCCTCTCCTCCGACCCTCACCTCCCCTCAGCAGCAGCAACAGCAACACCAGCATCGGCGGCGGCAGCGACGGCGGAGCCAAGTATTTTTTTTTTTTTTTGCTTTTCAAAATTCAAATATGTTTTTTTTCGGATTTTTTTGAAAATCTTCCCCAAAAAAGGCCGAATAGCCCGCCTAGAGGCCGCCTTGGGCCGCCTAATCCGAAACCCGTCTAGGACTGCCGCCTAGGGGATTTTCGGTGCAGTCGGCGGCCGCCTAGCGCCTAGGCGGCCGCCTAGACCGACTTTTAGAACACTGATTATTTACACATTGACACCCGCAGGCATTTTACTACCCAAAGATATCGGGTGAATATTGAATGGAGGAGGTGCATGATAGGGATGGTAATATTCATTGTATATTGTCCATTAGACCAGAGTATATATACGTAGTGTATACATGGGTTGTAAAGTATTAAGAGATGTTGTCCTAGTGTATAGTACCACCTGAATTTTGATTGTATTATATTCAGGTTGCTAATTTTTGTATTGTATTGTAGAAGTATAGACTAATATTCATTGTATATTGTCCAGTTAGACCAGAGTATATGGACGTATTGTATACATGGATTGTAAAGTATTAAGAGATGTCATCCTAGTGTGAAGTGCTCAACCTGAATTTCGACTCACCCTGACTTTGATTGTATTATACTCAGGTTGTTTATTTTTGGCATTGTATTGTAGAAGTATAGAGTAGGTCTTAGCTAGGTTTACCTTTTGAATCTTGTACTACAAAAGTTGTATAAATAAAAGGGTTAGTTTGTCTTATCCCATTTGTTATTAGAATTGAATTGTATACATGACAAGTAACCTACAAATATATATTAAGCAACAATCATTTTACGAGGACTGGTACATCCCAGTACTTGCGTAGTTGATCCACGCCACGTATCCTGACTCGTGTTATTATGGGGATGGGACGTGACAGAGTTGGTGTTAGGTTGAAAACTGGTCATAAGAACATTGTCAACTCTTTCATAAAGCTTTGTTATGCTCCATAACCAACTCCATTTTGATGGGATAAGGACTAGACAATGATGATGATAGTGAAAGTATAAAGGCCTCTTCCAAGACATCCTTTTACATATCTCAAGATTCTTAATGTTGTCTCGTGTGAATTTTCTCTTATAGGAGACTTGCTCATTTAGCCTGATGCCCGAATGAAGTGCCAAAGTTGCCCTTTTATAGCCTCCAAGAGTCGCTTGAACTAGTACATGTAGCCTACAGTAGGTAGCTTGAAGACTAATATATGTCTAGGGAAAGAAAAGAGTACAAGATGAAAATCCTAGAGAAATTAGTTGGACAGGTGAGTTATAGTAAATTGAACTTATGAAGTATCTTAAAGCTCTAGAGAGAAGATTGTGGAGTTGGCTAGAAACAGAGATAAGATTCATAAGAATAAGGGAGAGAAGTAGGTATTGACCTTAATACTCTCCCTCCACCCAACACCGACTTTCTTATCGATCTCTTTCTTGGTATTCATGCAAAGTAGCCAATTCCGTGTTGGTGACTGATTAGCCATGCATTGTTGACTGACTATCATAGTAAAACCGCACCTCTTAGTCTATTAGCTAGTGTAAATGTTCCATCAGATGCATTAGACACGTACTCTCGTGATCTATCTTGTATATTGAAATATAAAATCCAAGACACTGCACCAAAACCAAGGTTGAATATATATCTTGTAGGTGACTTCATTGTGTCATTATCTCCACCATTGTCAATATCACAAGTGCCAATGACTTTGCATGCCTCTCCTTCCCTGTAAAATAATCCCAAGTCGATAGTTTCCTTCATGCCATCAATAGTCTTCATAATGCTCCCAAATGTGTTTCTTTAGCCTTTTCCTATTCGAGTTGTATCTTCAATTGCATACCTTGCATCTGGATAAGTCAAGATTAGGTATTTGAGACTACCAACTAGTTGCGTCTACATAGTTCTGTCTTCTAACTCTTTGCCTTCTTTTGCACATAACTTGGCATCAAGCTCCATCATCGTAAGGATTGGCTTGCAATCGAGCATATCGAACGTCTATAGATCTTTGTGTACTTCTGATGACACAAGAGTATGCCCAAAATGTTTGAAGTCTCCAAGATCTTTCATCTGAAATCTTAGTGAAAAGCTTCCGGGTATCCTTCAGATTTCCACAGTATTCTCTCCAATGATAATCATATTAGCACTCCTATTGCATTTGAAATTTACATTAAAAACCCTTAGGTTGCTCCATGTAAATGTTGTCGACTAATTCTCCATGTACTATGAAGCACATATACAGGTACAAGGTAATATAACTACATGGTATGGCTCTGTGACAATTTCTAAAAACGTAAGATACGGACACAATTTGTTACTTGTCCTTTGTATCTGTTTTGGTCATCAGGTCAGAAGAAAAATAAGTAACACATCTTCATTACCTAAATGACAAAAACTAAGCGTCTAAGTTTCTTCACCGTAGTCATCAGATAAATTTTTTTCGTTAAATACTATGTAGTTTAAGTTTTAAAAATAAAGAAAGTTTAATTTCTAGAACAATATCAAATTTGCATTTAAAGAGAAGGTCATATCCAATGATTTGCACTACAAAACTGCGCATAAAGTACCAAAGAAGTACCCAAAGTTTAGATAGAAATAATAAGTAAATATTTGGGTACACTCGGTACATAAGCAGGAGTACCCATGGAGTACAATACACATATGTACTCAGTACGACTATGCATCCCCAAATGGAGTACCTTTTCTTCACACTCCGTGCATGTATGCATTATTAACATCTATTTGTCGGTCCCTACGACTTGTTGATTGCTAATGCTGATAGGACTCGAACTGTTGCGATCTTGGGCACATACTGCTAAAAGAATCCTCGGCAACCAACTAAGACTTGTGTTTCTCAATCATTCCATATGGACAGACTTGTGTCTCTCAATCATTCCATATGGACGCCTTCATTAGGCAAAATTAGTTTACAAGTTATTGATGTTACTTCATTTAGTTTGGGAACTAAATCCCGAATAGGATTTCGCTCCAGCTCTAGGATCTCTTCCTTCATCCTCTTTTGTCATTAATCATTATGTACAATTGACAGCTTCTTCATATGTAGTAAGCTCTCCCGCACCTTCGGCTAGTGCTACATTTACATATTTTGATTGTATTTTGGATTATATTTGCATTGTGTGGTCGACCTCCTTTTTCTAATCTTCATTGGTGCGTATCTTCTACACTTATGGTTATCCTGGTTGAGCCTCTTCTAATGTTTGATGCCCAACAATTTGCCATGGACTAGTAATGCTTTGGATCCTTGCTACCACCATTTACTATCTTCACCTTGTTTGTGTAACCACATCCAAGCTCGCCTTCTTGGTTGTCTCCCCCAATTGACACTTTCAGAGCTAGCATTCTTGCTCCCCAAATTGACTTTTTTAATTTTTCTCGATGTGATTGGAGTAACCTAAATCTACTATTCTATCTTGATTGTAGTTTATACCACTATATTTTGATAGTATAGCCTTGTGAAGTGACTTTCATTACTACAATTGAAGCCTTCGTCTAGGAATTTTGCTCCTTGGAATGTTCCTTCTTCGTGGAGCTCCCATGTCGAAGTATTTTGCCCTCCAGAACATCCACTTTTTTAATTATTGTATAGGTCTAAGAGTCAACCCCTTAATTCTCTCATTTCTTACCTCTTTCTCAATTTCTAGAAAACTACATGATCTTCTCATGCTATCTTCTTATAAGATATTTTATTAATTTATACAAGTTACCTAATCACCTAATTTCTCTAAAATCTACATCACTTATAAACATGTTTTGTCTCCAAGTTACCCACTACCATCTACATTCATTAGTAAAAACTACATTTTGAGGTTTTAAAAAGGGACCTTGGTAATCCATTTGGGCATGAAGCAAAAAAAATTGAACTAGTTTCCACAATCTAAGTGCAAGTGAGAGATATATTATCATGGATACATGTAAAGTAAGAGGGCATAGTTAACAGTAGATTAGTGTTGTATAAATCAAGTACTCCCCAAATTTCTTATAAGATTATGTTTTCTTAAGGGCCCCGGCACAGTATCAGAGCCAAGTTGATCATGGATTATACTTTTGGGCAACAAGGAAATCCTGCTAGTACATACTATAGGAGTCAAAGCAATTTGTTTAGGACCAACATTGCAAGCCAAGTGGTCAAGATCATGATCAAGGTGCCATGTAACGGGGAGACTTCCACTTATACATACATAGTCTGGGACTGCAAAGCTACTTGGACTGTGCCGATCTCGAAGCCATGATGAACAATGTGGCGGGCATTGAGAAGCTCAACGGCAACAACTATGGCACGTAGCAAAACGTTATAGGCCAGTTATACGGAAACAACTAGTATTCCACTAATGCAGAATATGGGCAAGGTCTAGATCCGCATAGCCTTACCGCTAATAAAAATGAATGCAATTACAATGTCATTAATAAACTTGTATCATCAGGACATCAGTTGGGCAAAAGTCAAACAAACATACTTAGGGCATGTTTGGTTTTCAGGCTTGGACAACATAATGTAATCGGCATTACGTTGTAATTCCAATTCAGGTGTTTGGTTGGACAATTATTTTTGGATGTAATGTAATCGCACAAATTTGATTACACTACATCACTTCATATTCAAATCAATTACATCCTAAAACATATGTAATCTCAATTACATTACATCCTCAAACTTTTAAATTACTAATTTACCCTTGTACAAAATATCAAACCCTCCCATTCCCCATTCGTAGATTTAGAAAAAATCCAAAAAAAAAAAAAAATCTATCTCCCTCTCCTCTCCATCATCCCGAACCCGCCCTCCCTCCCGACCCCTCCCCTCCCCCTCCTCCTCCGACCCCTCCCTCCCTCCTTTCTTCGCTCCTCGTCGTCATCGTCGTAGTCGTATTCCTCCTCCACCAGTGCGTCCTGGGACGACTTTAAGGCCTCCCCAGCGTGCGCGTACTTGACGACACATGCGGCGAGAAGCGAGGCCAGGGAGGGGCTCTTTGATGTCTTCGATAGGACGGAGGAGACGAAGGAGGAGGTGTTGGTGGCGATGGCGAGACCGATGGTGATGTTGGAGAGGGTCGTGGCGCCGGCTGCGATAGGTGGTGGCATTGCATGTTTGGATTAGGAGGTTGGAGGTTTGGAGTGGGAAGAAGAAGAAGAAGAAGAAGAAGAAGAAGAAGAAGAAGAAGAGCCATGGGAGAGGAGAGGTGCTTTGCTTTGGTTTAAATGTGATGGTTGTCAATTATGAAGTGATATTTTTGTGGCTATATAGATTATAGCATTGTGTATGTAACGGAAGCTCAATCAATAATATGTTACCTATAATATAATAATGGTATTTAAGACCTACTTTTAATAGAAATGAAACACTTTTAATTGAAAATTAGTGGCGGTCTAGTCTCATAGTTTGACATTGGAATTTACTTGTTTCAAACACCCTATGTTAGGTCTACAACCACTATTTGACTATTGTTTTTTAGTCTTAATTATAAATGTTAAGTTTGGTCGAAAAAGAAATTATACATGTTAAGGATATACTTGTCAAAATAATATAAATAACAATTATTGTTCAATTACATGTAATGTTAAAACTAAACATTTGAATGTAATTGATATTACATTACAGAGTTTGATTACATGTTCCAACCAAACAAAGTAATGTAATTATAATTCCATTACATTACAAACCCAATTCCATTACGATTACATTACAATGAACGGAACACAACCTTATTAGTGTGTTGTATAATTGAAATACTCCCAAAACTTCTATTAACAAGAATATGTTCCTTAAGGGCCTCGGCACTACTACTCGACCATTTAGTATCGGATCCGAGATGGGCATGGATTATACTTTCGGATAAGGAGGAAATCCTGGTCGTTCATATACTAGGACTTAAATCAGTTCGTTCGTTTAGGACCAAAACGATCGCAAGCCAAGTGGTCAAGATCATGCTCAAGGTGCCATGAAAAAAGGCAGACTTTCACCTATACGTAACACGGTCTGCGACCCGGGAAGCTACTTGGTCTCTGCCGATCTCAAAGGCATGATGAACAATATGAAGATCAATGGCAAAGTGGCACATATATAAGGACAAATAACTATAGTCTTTCCATTAATAGGCAGAATATGAGTAAGGTCTAGATAGATTCACACCACCTTAGCCCCAACAAAATGAATGCACTAACCAAAGCTGTGGATGTTATGAATAGGAACAGTCAAAAACAAACAAACAAACAAGCAAGCATACTCTGTAAGAGTTGTATTCCTGCTTCACTTTGAGTTGGATCTCCTTCCGCGTGGCCCGGACATTGACAGGACCCAGAAACATCTTCAAGAAAGCACCTGCGGCCGACAGCAACAATCAATTATTCGGCACTATAGGTAGGAAGAAGAGAGGAGAACCAAAAAAAAAGGGGGGCGGGGGATGGGGACCGTGAGATTTCGTGGGGAGAAGGGAGGCCAGATCGCCGTCGGTGACGGCGGAGCGGGCGCGGCAGAGCTCGTCCTCGGCCTTCTCGAGGTCCTTGAGGTCGGCATTCTTGGAGGAGGAGGAGGAGTTGATTCTGGACTGGAGGGCGCGGATGTCGGACTGGAGCGCCGCCGCGCGGTGGCGGAGGGCCTGCTCGTCGGTCCAGGTCTTGGAGATGTGGGCGGAGGCCGACTCCTGCAGCTCCCGCGCCAGATCGGCCAGGCGGGCTGCCTCCTCCGCCAGCCTCTGCTCCGTCTCGCCCCCGTTCATCTCTCCTCCTCTCTTTCTTTTCTTTTTCTTTTTTTTTTTTTTTCCCTTTTTTTTTCTTTTTTTTTTAATTTGGAGATACTATTTAGGGTACAGACTAAAGAGGTGGGAATCTTTGGGTTGTTGGAGTATATTTTGTAAAACCTCCCCTAAATAATGGGCTAATTTGCGAAATACCTCTAAAGATCTCGAATTGGTAAAATCCCATTTCCGTCAAGATGCTGTTTGATTTTGGGTGACGTGGCAATCCGTGTCTGTTATTAAGTAAAAAAATAACAGTCTGACGAAAATACCCTTCCCCAAAAGTCCGCCCAAAACCCAACAAGTGAAAGAGGAGGGAAAATTTCCTCCTGAGAAACGTTTCGACAGTGGAGAGAGAAAGAAAGAAAGAAGGAGAAGGAGGAGGAAAATTTTTCCAAAATTCTGGCAAAATTGGAGGTCTGAAGGCGAGGAGAAGGCTCGAAGGAGAGGAGAACCCAACATGCAGTCTCTAGATCCACGAACGTTGTAAGTTTCTTTTCGATTTTGTGTTATTTTTCGAACATGCAGTATTTGTTTCTTCAATTCTTTGTTTTCCTTCGATTCTTGGTTTTTAAACCAACTGTTATTTCTTCGATGTTAGATTTGGTAGAAATTTGTGCCCTAATGTTAGATTTGGTAGAAATTTGTGCCCTAATGTTGAAAATTTGTGTCCTAATGTTAGATTTGGTAGAAATTTGTGCCCTAATGTTAGACATTTGTGCCCTAAATTTGTACCCTATTTTACAAAATCTGTGCCCTAAACTTTTGGCGTATTTTGCTAATTTGTAGTGCTAGAGTAGATTTTGGCAAGAAACATCTACTCATTCATTATGGGGGCTCTTGGCCGAAAGAACAGCCATTTGGTGGACTAAGAAACTATGATTACAAGAATGGAAAAGTAGTAGATTTTGGAGTCGTTGATGGAGATGAATTGTGTATGCTAGATTTGATCAATGGGATGGGAAAGTATCTGCATGGTTTGGGAGGGCTAATAACATTTCAATATTTGGAGGGTGGATTTTTAATTGATGCAGATGGAGACAAAGACTTGTTGAGGTTTTGGACTGGTTCAGATCATGAAGGACCTGATAAAGTTCATTTATTTATGGTGCATACCAATCCAATTAAGGTAGCTACAAATGAGGGAGTTGAAGATTTGATTTCGTTTTTACAATCTGAAGGAGTTGCTGAAGAACTCTTCAATGACCTTGTTGGTCTTCCTGTGAATGAGCAGCCAAGTCAGCCTCCCAGTGGGCAGAGAAGAAGATTTTCACCAAGAGTTCCACCTAGAAGAGTTCCTTCTAGTGAGCAGCCAACAAAGCCAACTCAGCCAAGCCAACCAGAGGAGCCAGTCACTCAAAAGCCAGTAACACCTACTAAGAAAGGCTACAAGAAAAGAGTTGCTAGTAAGGGAGAAAGACCTGAGAATGTGGCTACAGCAAGCAATGTGGTATATGCCACATCTCCTGCAAGAAGAGCTTCACCTAGAAAACATTCACAAAGGAAGCAGCAGACACCACAGAAGAGGGCAAAGGAAAATGTAGATGGAAGAGCTGCAACAAGCAAGAAGAAAGCACAAGTAGAGTTTGATGAAGAGCATGAGACTGCAGAGGAGCTTCTAGGCATGGATGAAGAAGAGTTGGATGTGCTCCCTGAGAGTACTAATCTCAATGAGGTTGACATTAATGATTTGCCAATTGAACATGAATATCATAGTGCTAGGTCTGACAGCTCTACATCCGAGGAAGAGTCTGATTCTGAATCTGAGTCAGAAGAGTCAGATGAGCCTGAGAGATTTGGAGAATACCACAAAGTTGATGACAAGTATGATGATATGTATGGAGATGTTGAGGGTGAAGACCATGTACCATGGTCTTGTGACACAGATGAGTGTTCAGTTGGTATGACATGGCCAACTATGAAGGAGTACAAGATGTGGGTGACCAGGCTATGCATTGACAATATGTTTGAAGTGAAGAAAGTGAAGGATGACCCCAAAAGGCTATGGTGCAAGTGTGTGGATCCTAAATGTTCCTTCCAACTGAATGGTAACTTGTAAGTTTCCCAATTTATTTGAATTCAGTTTCTAAATGTACCATATTTTCTTGAATTCAGTTAACTAATATTTTTTCCCAAATGTTGTTCATGTTTGCAGGCAAGGTGATGGTCACACAATAAAGATCACCAAATATGTAGAGAGGCACACATGCACAAACAGGACTGGGTCAGGAAAGAACAGAATGGCCAATGCATCATGGATAGCTACTATTATAGAAGAGGATGTCAGAGAAGATGGATACAACTTGAAGCCAAGGAGGATTCAGGAGAGGGTACTAAACAGGCATGGAGTCCCAGTGAAGTACTGGGTCTGTTGGAAGGCTCTAGGTAAAGCCTTAACAAAAGTTTTTGGGTCTTATGAAGATGGTTACAAGTGGACACCAGAGGTGTGTATGCAGATTTTGCTTAAAAATCAAGGCAGTATAGCCTCAGTTGCTACTGATAGTGATGGGGCTTTCAGCTATTGCTGTCTGGGCTTTGATGCCTACTTGAAGGGCTTCAAAGAGGGTTGCAGACCATTTGTTGGCCTTGATGGATGTCATCTCAAAGGAAAATATGGTGGGGTTTTGTTGTCAGCAGTGGCTCTAGATGCAAACAATGGTATGTATCCCTTAGCCATTTTCATATGTGATTCTGAGAATAAGGAAAATTGGACCCTGTTTCTTAATGCCATTAGAGATAGGGTTAATGAGCATCCTTTGCCACTGACATTCATATCTGATAGGCAAAAGGGGCTCATTCCATCTGTAAAGGATGTTTTCCCCTCTAGTAGGCATAGATTTTGTTTTAGACACATGTTTGAGAATTTTAAAGCCACACACAAGGGAAGTCACCTGAAAACCCTTGCTTGGGGGGCATCTAAAGCCTATAGAGAGGTTGACCACAAGAGGTACATGGATTAACTTGAGAATGACTCAAAGAGTACATTTGAGTGGTTTTCCAGTGTGGAAACTAATACTTGGGCTAGGTCAACATTTGACTTAACCTCAAAGTGTGAGCATGTGACAAACAATTTCAGTGAGAGTTTCAACAGTTGGATGTTGGATGTGAGATCAAAGCCCTTACACAGAATTATGGAGGGTTTTAATTTGAAGGTAATGGGATTGATGTTTGAGAGAAAAATGAAAGTCAAGATGTGGGAGGGTGAGGGAATGATTTTGGTGCCAAGGGCAGATAGAATTGTAAAGAATAGAATGGAGAAGAAGAAGAGATATAGATTGTTTGGTGCTAGTGAATATAATTGGTGTGTAGTGAACAACAAGAGTTCCAGTAGGTGGGATGTGGACATGAAGGAGAAGTCTTGCAGTTGTTGTGTTTGGGATATCACTGGAATTCCATGTGTGCATGCAGTTGCAGTGGCCACACACTTGAGGATTGATGTCATTAGGTACACTTTCAGTTTTACTTTTCTATATCTACACTTTAGCTGTCTTATATATTAACTTATGGCTTTACTTACATTTTTGCAGTTTGGTAGATGACTTGCACAAGGTAAAGTCCTACAAGAAGGCTTATGCTGGGGTGGTAAAGGCATGTGCAAGCCAAGAGAATTGGGTAGAGGTAAAGTTTGTGTTTTGTGTCATCAATTTACTTACATTTATGCTCTAAATATTTTGGGTGATCAGTAGGCATAAAGGTAAAGTTTGTGTTTTGTACCCAGCCTGAAATGATAGTGCTTAAACCAAAACACAAGAGATCTGCTGGAAGACCAAGGATAAATAGAATAAGGACTGATATTGAAGGCACACCTAGCTCAAAGAAAGGTAAGAGAAAGTGTGGACATTGTCACTCTCTAAGTCACAATATAAGAACTTGCCCAACAAGGAATGCTGCAAAGATTGATGCACAGACTCCTGGAAGGGGCAGAGGAAGAGGCAGAGGAGGAGGCAATCCTCCAGCTCAGCAACAGACTACTGGAAGGTACAATAAACATGTTATTTAATAGTTAGGATATTTTTTATGCTTTCTTATTACTTGTTCTGGTCAACATTTAGTGGCATGGAACCTGGTGCTTCTCAAACAAGAGGTAGAGGCCCAAATGCTGCTGGAAGAGGAGTTAATGTGCCTCCTTATACAGGGGTGGGTGCAGCTGGAAGAGCAGCAACAGCAGCAAACTTTCATAGCATGTATGGATTTAAAGCTGATGGCATGAGGGAAGCAACAAGACCCCAATCCCAGATCTTCAGGCCACCTAGATGGAGGCCTTAACTGCAGTTGTACTTGGTTTTTTTGGTTGTGGACATTTTGTACAGAGGTTATTCTCTGCTTTAAGTATTTTGTGCAGTGATAGCATGTAAAAGTTTGTCTTTTAACTGCAGCTGATAGCATGTATTTTTGGGTTGTGGACATTTAGATACTCTGGAAAGTTTGTCTTCTGTAAGGATTCTATGTTTACATACTATGGACATGAAAGAGAAGTCTTGCAGTTTGTCTTTTGTAATGATACTATGTTTGGTGCATGTATTTTTCGAAAGTTTATGGATGACGGCTGATTACCTAGAGTGTATGTCTAGAAACTGTGGACATGAAAGAGAAGACTGCAGCTGATAGTTGATAGCATGTTTATATATAACAAATGTCCATTTTACATTGATCTTCTTTTCATTTGGTCTAACTTCAGTGAACCTTGAAACTGACCACACAATTCACCAATCTCTTCAGGACAATCTTTGGCCCAATGTCCACGACTACCACACTTAGCACACCCCTTTGCTGAATGTTGTCTTGGTGGTGGCAACTTCACAGCTTCATCTAACCACTGGAATTCAGCACAATTGAAGTGTTGACATCTCAAAAATCTTCTGTGCGGATTAGCTCGAGTGTTTCCTTCCCAAACTCTTCTTATCCCGTCACATCTTCGGCATTTTGAGTACATAAATGGGCACCCTATTGCTGAATGTGTCGATTGGCAACAAATTTGGCATTTAATCTGATCACTTTCATCAATCTCATCACTTTCATCACTCGATTTCTGCAAATTTAGAAATTAAAAATTAGTGTTTCCTCCTAACTGTAAATATAATAATTTGTGTTTCCTCCTTACTGTAAATATAATAATTTGTGTTTCCTCCTTTAATGGCAGAAATTACCTCTTTCTCTATAGATGAAGGAGCACCCCCCATGCTTGTAGGAACCTGATCTTCGGTAGACAAGTTGCACGCTGGAAGAGGATCAAGTGAAAGAGGGGGAGGATGATCGGTATAAATAGGTTGGAGAGAGGAAGAAGATGATCGGTATAAATAGGTTCAGCAAAGGAAGAAGATGACCGTTAGAGAGAGAGAAGACCGTTGGAGGACCCCTGCCACGTACGCAGGGGTATTTTCGTCAAACTATTATTTTTTTACTTAATAACAGACACGGATTGCCACGTCACCCAAAATCAAACAGCGTCTTGACGGAAAGGGGGTTTTACCAATTCGAGATCTTTAGAGGGTATTTCGCAAATTAGCCCATTATTTAGGGGAGGTTTTACAAAATATCCCTATTATTTATTACTGAAAATTGCTGAGAAACCCAATTTCGGGGTGGACTTTTATGAAATGCCCACCCGCTGGATAAGTTTTATGAAATACCCAGAATTAAGTATTTTCACGTTAAATATTCCAAGATTCCGTTTTAGATGCCACCCGCTAGAAACTGCTATTTTTATAATACCGAAACTACCCCTCCGCGCGAATTGGTCATCTATATGTATTTGAATTCAAAAAACTCAGATCTGGATTACGATTTTCGTCTTCTTCTTCTTCACGGGAAATCTGAATTCCATTGCTCTCATATTCAGCAGAGATCGCAAAGATCGTTCGTAGTTCGGTGTGTTTTTCTTCAGTCGAACTCAGATCATCGCTCGTCATCATCATCACCATCATCATCATCTTCATCGTGGAGACATTTGAACTCAGATCTTCAATTGTGGAGAGAAGATCTTTCTTCTTCTTTTTCATAAGAATTATCATCGCTTTGAAAGAAGAACGAAACTCTTTATTCCTGAAAAAACTAAATTACACGTTTTAACACTGGAAATGACCATTCTCCGTCCTAATTAGGACGGAGAATGCCATTCTCCGTCCTAATTAACACGGAGAATGACATTCTCCGTTTCCGTCTTAATTAGGACCGAGAATGGCATTCTCCGTCTTAATTAGGACGGAGAATGCCATTCTCCGTTTTATTTAAGACGGAGAATGCCATTCTCCGTCCTAATTAACACGGAGAATGACATTCTTCGTTTCCGTCTTAATTAGGACCGAGAATGTCATTCTCCGTCTTAATTAGGAGAATGCCATTCTCCGTCCTAATTAACACGGAGAATGCCATTCTCCGTCCTAATTAACACGGAGAATGGCATTCTCCGTGTTTCTAACACGGAGAATGGCATTCTCCGTGTTTCTAACACGGAGAATGGTCATTCTCCTGCGTTTTAACACTAGAATGACCATTCTCCGTGATAAATTACACGGAGAATGGCATTCTCCGTCCTAATTAAGACGGAGAATGGTCATTCTCCGTTTAATTTAGCACGGAGAATGGCCATTCTCCGTCTTAATTAGGACGGAGAATGCCATTCTCCGTTTTATTTAACACGGAGAATGACATTCTCCGTTTCATTTAACACGGAGAATGGCATTCTCCTGCGTTTTAACACTGGAATGACCATTCTCCGTGTAAATTAAGACGGAGAATGTCATTCTCCGTCCTAATTAAGACGGAGAATGGTCATTCTCCGTCTAAATTAAGACGGAGAATGCCATTCTCCTGCATTTTATGGTTAGCTGAAACTTTGGAGGGCCATAACTTTTGACTGGGAGGTCGAAACGAGGTCCCGTTTGTCGCAAAATGAGCGTATTGTCGAGGAGACTAAAAGTAACAGCTTAACAGTTAGACGGCCTTCCGAAATTTTAGATTCGCAAAAAAATGATGTTTGGACCTCCGTTTTAGCACTTTTGTCGTTCGTCCCGGTCTTTCCGAAATTTTTCGACGAGTTTTTGAAGATTTTTGAGGAGAAAACCTAGATTCGAAAGTGAGCAGCGTATGGAAGAAGATGGAGTATTGAAACGTTTTTTTAAGAGCAGTTTTGTGGGTGTTTCCAATAAATTAAAAGGAAGGGCAAAAGGGTCATTTGGAACCCGCTTTGGATAAGTTTCTCTAATTCTGGGCACGCGATGAAAGTTTTTTTAGCGGTGGGTTTTACATAAAACTTTTTTAGTTTTTGGGCATTTCATAAATCTTTCCTATTTATTAATTTAAAAATGTCTTGATTGTTGTACTCAAATATAGTTTGAGAATTGAATGGGAGAGATCTGACACAGAATATAGAGAAATAATGTGCCACTACATTAAACGAACATAAAGGGTGAAGATCTTTTATCTTTAGTTGGCAGTATCAACTAGCGATTATAAACTAAATTGCTATCACTCTTTTTTTTTGCTATTTATAAGGACTCATAAGAAGTTGATCAGTAATAGCCAAAAGCAAATTTTAATTTATTTACAAGTTTATCATTGAAAAAATTACTCAGGACTAGCCAACATGTGAGTATATAAGTCAACTTTTTATTTCTTTTGCTCTCCTCTCTTTCCTCACAATGGAAGAAATCCTAGTTGTAGAAGAATTGGGTTCATATCAGGACTGCCACAATTTCTGACAGTCCTAGAAGTATTGAAGACTGTCAGAAATTGTGGCAGTCTTGAAATAGACTCGATGTACAACAGGACTGCCACAATTGCTGGCAGTCCTATAAGTACTGAAGACTGCCAGGAATTGTGGCAGTCCTGAAAGGGACATGCTCTACAGCAGGACTGCCACAATTTCTGGCAGTCCTAGACATATTGAGGATTGCCAAAAATTGAGGCAGTCCTGAAAGATACTTGCTTACAGTAATTTCCTTTCAAGACTACCACAATTTCTAGCAGTCCTAAAGTCGAAATTTTTGAATGAAAAAAACATGTTAGGGTTTATTTCATTCTTGATAATAGAGTGAAATATGCATTTTATGGTTTATTTCCATGCATTCTTTGTGAGGAAAGAAGTATTTAAGCTTTATTTTCATGCATTTTAGGGTTTATTTAATTTTTGGGGTGCCATCAAAATTGGGAAAGAGAATGAAACTAGGGTTTTGATAGAGATGGTGATGATGGAAATGGTGGAGAAGAAGAAAAAGATGATGAGAAGAAAACTAGGGTTTTAATGGAGATGTGAGAATGGAAATGGTGGAGAAGAAGAAGATGGATAAAAGAAGAAGAAGAAATATAGGGTTTGTGAAGAGAAATAGTGAAATTTAGAAATGAGATTGATTTTTGGGGTTTGGGGGTGTGGGGTTTGGACAGCCCCCTGAGTGAAATATTTGGATAGCCCAAGTAAAATCTCCTCAAACATTGGCTAGCCCTAATCCTGGCTAGCCCTGATCAACTGCTTATGTGCCCTTATAAATAGCCTTTTTTTTGTATACACAACTCAAAAGAGTTCAGCAGTAGTCTTCTTCAGGCAATAGATGTTACGAAAAATTTTACACAGAGGAACGAAGTTAAGTTTGTGTTATTTATGCAAAAAAAATTTACTAAGAAGAGAAAGGGACGACATCAGATATGGCGCCCAAAAAAATAACCCTTCCAGCACTATTACTGATGTCGCCAAGATCAAGCCCCCCCTGACGACATGATTTATGGCGCCCAACCCCCCTCCTCCCCCCCCGGCGACATCACTAATAACGCCCAACCATGGCACCCACTCACTTGAACCCCCCCTCCTGGCGACATTGGTAATGTTGGAGTGGGTGGGGTTCCCAACCTATGTGGAGAAGACCCCGGAGTGCGATGAGCGCCATTCGTGTGTCGAAGAAGCTCGGAAAGTAGGCGACGCGGAGTTGCTACTGCTGCTGCTGCTGCTCCTAAGGGAGATTCTGGACTGGGTCTGCCGAGTTCGGCCCGAACTCGGTCCCAGGCCGAGTTCTGGCCGAACTCGGTCTGGCTGTTCCAGAATGTTGGCGTTAGGTGCTGTTTGCCCGACACAGAGTTCTGGCCGAACTCTGTGTCGTCGGGGCTGATGCGAGAATCTGGGTGATTTTTCACCACTGGATCTAATCCAACGGTCCAGGTTGCTTACGGGATTGGGGAGTTAAGTTGAGTTTTCTCAACCCTAATTCATATCGCAACGTAACACAAGAAAGAGAGAGGAAGGAGGCAAGAGTGCCATTACAACTTCGGAAAAGAAGACGGAGGATTGAAGGTCGTTTTCGAAGGAGATCGTGTTTCGGGTAATCTCTACTTGTCGTTCTTGCTCTTCGTAGCCTTGTAATCATTGTTCTTACATCTGAGTGTTGTGGGGATCCGATTTGGATTGGGAGGAGTTTGTAGAGGGTGTAATTCTTCTATTCTATTAGTGGAGGCTTCTCAGGGTTGGACTCCGATCGTCCCGTGGTTTTTCCCGCAAGGGTTTTCCACGTCAAAAATTCTCTGTGTCTGCGTGGATTGTTTTGTGTGGTTGTTTTTGGGTTCGTGCGTTTGTATTGCTCGGTCCTCTCGCAGGTACTCTCCGGTTTGGGGAAAGGTTTCCGCATTTTTTTTCCAACAGAGTGGTATCAGAGCCAAGTTCTGGAATTCAGAAGGAGTGTCAGTAGTTGACAGAGAAACCAGAGAGGAGAGATGGACACGAAGCCGGTGCGCATGGCGAATCTGAACGGCACAAACTATCACTATTGGCGGAGCAAGATGAAAGATTTGCTGTTCGTCAAGAAGCTGCATCTACCCGTGTTTGCATTCGAGAAGCCCAGTGATAAATCCGAGGAGGACTGGACATTCGAGCATATACAGGTGTGTGGGTACATACGGCAGTTTGTGGACGAGAACGTGTACAATCACATTACCAATATTGAGCACGCGAAGACGTTGTGGGATAAGCTGGAATTCTTGTATACGAAGAAGACCGGGGTAAACAAATTGTTCCTGATCCAAACGATGATGGGTCTGCGATACAAGGATGGGGCATCTATTTCGGATCACTTGAGTGAGTTCCAGGACGTGGTTGACCAGCTATCTTCTATGGGAGTCAAGTTCGACGACGAAGTTCAGGGACTGTGGCTGCTGTGTACTTTGCCAGACTCGTGGAAGACCGTACGAGTATCTATGATCGCTTCTGCTCCATAGGGCGTGGTCAGTCTGGAGTTTGCCAAGAGCGGGGTGTTGAATGAAGAGATGCGGAGACGTTCTCAGGGCACTTCATCCACATCCCACCACTCAGAGGTACTTGTTTCAGAGAGCCGCGGAAGGGGAAAAAGCAGGGGTCCAGGTGGTGGCAGAGACAAGAGCAGGAGGAAGTCCAAGGGTCGGTACGAGGACTCAGAGTGTTACCATTATGGTAAGAAGGGCCATATCAAGCGGAATTGTTTCGCTTAGAAGAGAGAGAAGAAGGGCGACAAGGGGAAGCAAGAAGAGAACACTACAGCGACGGCCTCGGTGCATGGAGGCGATGTGATCGTCGTAGGTGATGAGGTCATTACTAACCTCGCCTGCGATGACAATTCTTGGCTGGTGGACTCAGGGGCTTCAGCACATGTATCTCACAACAGGGTACTGTTTGCGACTTACACTACAGGCGACTGTGGAGTATTGAAGATGGGCAACGGAGATGTGTCGAAGGCGGTTGCCGTTGGAGATGTGCATTTGAGAACGAAGACGGGTGCGGTTCTTGTTCTCAAGGATGTTCGTCATATTCCTGATATCCGTTTCAACCTGGTGTCGGTTGGAAGGTTGGATGACGAGGGATTCTTCGGTCTCTTCGGGAACAGTCAGTGGAAGCTTTCCAGGGGTTCGATGGTGATTGCCAGAGGAAGCAAGAAGTTCGGTCTCTACTATATGGAGGGGAGCGCAGAGGGGGCACAGGAGGTGAACGCAGTCAGTAATGCGTCTACCGAGTTGTGGCACAGGCGGCTCGGCCATATCAGCGAGAAGGGGATGAGCTACTTGGTGAACAGGAAAGTGATTCCGGGGATCAAGTCTACAAAGTTGGAGAAGTGCACGCACTGTTTAGCTGGGAAGCAAAATAGGGTGTCTTTCCAAAGTCACCCAAGTTCGAGGAAGCCGGCGTTGCTCGAGTTAATTCACTCGGATGTCTGCGGTCCTATGAAGGTAAAATCTCTTGGTGGTGCTTCTTACTTTGTAACCTTTATTGATGATTGTTCCAGGAAGGTTTGGGTCTATGCCTTAAAGACCAAGGATCAGGTGCTGCCTACTTTCAAAGAGTTTCAGGCCTCTGTTGAAAGGAAGACGGGCAAGAAGTTGTTGTGTGTTCGGTCCGACAATGGCGGCGAATACATCGGTCCCTTTGAGGCGTATTGCAGAGAGCAAGGGATATGACACCAGAAGACTCCGCCAAAGACACCTCAGCTCAATGGTATAGCGGAGCGCATGAACAGGACACTGATGGAGAGGGTGCAGTGTTTGCTGTCAGAAGCAAACTTGCCGGACAGTTACTGGGGTGAGGCTCTTCTCACAGCTGCTTATGTTATTAATTTGTCTCCTAGTGCTCCTTTGCAGGATGATGTGCCTGATAAAGTATGGTACGGCAAAGAGCCGTCATACAATCACCTGCGGGCGTTTGGTTGTAAGGCCTTCGTGCATGTACCGAAGGACGAGAGGACCAAACTTGAGCCGAAGTCGAGGCGATGCGTCTTTGTCGGCTACGATCGGGATGAGTTTGGCTATAGACTCTACGACCCAGTGGAGGGAAAGCTCTACAGAAGCAGGGACGTGGTGTTCGTCGAGGATCAGACCCTGACCAATACTCAGGATTCCGAGACGCCTTCTGAGGCTGAGGAATTACCTGAGTTAGAGTCATTTCGCTTCGAGCAGTTTCCAGAGGACATCGCAGAGGATCCAGTTATGGGGGAGCCAGTACATGGAGTTGCTCCCAACCTTAATCATCAGCCTGCTGATGGTGGTCAGGGTGTCCCTCAGGAGGATGAGCATGCCGAGGAGGCAGTTCCTGAAGGGGAGGAGGCTGTCGGTATACAGCCAGCACCAATGGTTCATTTGAGGAGGAGTGACAGGGATCGTCGACCATCTACGAGATACTCACCAGATGAGTATGTGCTACTGACTGACGGGGGAGAGCCCGAAAGTTTTGCAGAGGCTATGGAAGACGAACACAGGCAGGAGTGGATGGAGGCTATGCAGGAGGAGATGAGTTCCTTGCACACCAATTCCATTTATGATCTGGTGCGGTTGCCAAAGGGCAAGAAGGCTTTGAAGAATCGATGGGTGTTCAGAGTGAAGCAGACGGATGATGCTACTCGCCCTCGATACAAAGCGAGGCTGGTAGTCAAAGTCTACGGTCAGCGGAAAGGCATGGATTATGATGAGATTTTTTCGCCTGTCGTCAAGCATTCGTCTATTCGGGTGGTGCTAGCATTAGCAGCCAGTCTCGACTTGGAGGTCGAGCAGATGGACGTGAAGACAGCATTCCTCCACGGTGATCTTGAGGAGGAGTTGTACATGGAGCAGTCGGAGGGATTCTGTAAGAAGGGCAAGTCACATTTGGTCTGCCGGTTGAGGAAGAGCTTGTATGGTCTGAAGCAGGCTCTGAGGCAGTGGTACAGGAAGTTCGAGTCATTTATGGGGGAGCATGGTTATGCACGGACGACGTCGGACCATTGTGCATTTGTGAGGTATTTTGTCGAGGATGATTTTATCATTTTATTGCTCTATGTTGATGATATGCTATTAGTGGGTCGAAATGCCACTAGGATAGCGGAGTTGAAGCGCCAGCTGGGCGCGGCCTTCTCTATGAAGGATTTGGGCACAGCGAAGACTATTCTTGGGATGGTGATCAGCCGAGAGAGAGAGTCCAAGCTGCTACACTTGTCCCAAACGAAGTACATTCACCGGGTACTTCAGCGTTTCGGGATGGACGGGTCGAAGAAAGTGAGTTCCCCCATCGCGGCTCACTTTAAGCTCACTGAGGAACAGTGTCCATCTACCGAGGAAGAAAAGGAAGATATGGAGCGGGTTCCATATGCCTCAGCTGTGGGGAGCCTTATGTATGCTATGGTGTGTACGAGGCCAGATATTGCTCATGTAGTTGGTACGGTTAGCATGTATCTTTCAAATCCTGGAAGGGTACATTGGAGTGCGGTCAAGTGGATTCTACGATATCTTCAGGGTACTGCTGGTTGGAGACTTTCCTTTGGTGGTGACGAGCCAAAGCTGGTTGGGTATACTGACGCTGATATGGCTGGAGATGTAGACACGAGGCGATCGACTTCGGGCTACGTGATGATGTTTGCGGGAGGAGCAGTGTCGTGGCAGTCACGGTTGCAGAAGTGTGTTGCCTTATCGACGACAGAGGCGGAATACATTGCAGCGACGGAGGCTTGCAAGGAGCTGTTGAGGATGAAGAAGCTGTTGCAGGAAATGGGACTGAAGCAAGAGCAGTATATTTTGCTTTGCGACAGTCAGAGTGCTATCCACCTTGTGAAGAATCAGACGTTTCATAGCCGGTCCAAACACATCGAGACTCGGTATCATTGGATACGGGATGTGGTTGAGAAGAAGAACGCGGAGCTTGAGAAGGTTCATACAGATGACAACGGAGCTGATATGTTCACGAAGATTCTATCAAGGGAAAAGTTTGAGTACTGCAGGCAGATCGTCGGGATGACGACATCCTCCCCATAGTTGTGAAGGGGAAGATTTGTTGGAGTGGGTGGAGTTTCCAACCCATGTGGAGAAGACCTCGGAGTGCGACGAGCGCCATTCGTGTGTCGAAGAAGCTCGGAAAGTAGGCGATGCGGAGTTGCTACTGCTGCTGCTGCTCCTAAGGAAGATTCTGGACTGGGTCTGCCGAGTTCGGCCCAAACTCGGTCCCAGGCCGAGTTCTGGCCGAACTCGATCTGGCTGTTCCAGAATGTTGGCGTTAGGTGCTGTTTGCCCGACACAGAGTTCTGGCCGAACTCTGTGTCGTCGGGGCTGATGCGGGAATCTGGGTGATTTTTCACCACTGGATCTAATCCAACGGTCCAGGTTGCTTGCGGGATTAGGGAGTTAAGTTGAGTTTTCTCAACCCTAATTCATATCGCAACGTAACACAAGAAAGAGAGAGAAAGGAGGCAAGAGTGCCATTACAACTTCGGGAGAGAAGACGGAGGATTGAAGGTCATTTTCGAAGGAGATCGTGTTTCGGGTAATCTCCACTCGTCGTTCTCGCTCTTCGTAGCCTTGTAATCATTGTTCTTACCTCTGAGTGTTGTGGGGATCCGATTTGGATCGGGAGGAGTTTGTAGAGGGTGTAATTCTTCTATTCCATTAGTGGAGGCTTCTCAGGGTTGGACTCCGATCGTCCCGTGGTTTTTCCCTCAAGGGTTTTCCACGTCAAAATTTCTCTGTGTCTGCGTGGATTGTTTTGTGTGGTTGTTTTTGGGTTCGTGCATTTGTATTGCTCGGTCCTCTCGCAGGTACTCTCCGGTTTGGGGAAAGGTTTCCGTGTTTCTTTCCCAACAGGTAATGTCGCCCAAAACAAGAAAAAATTTACCTCGCGCCATTATGTCGTCCAACGAAAAAAAAATTACTAGGCGCCATTATTGATGTCGTCCGCCAAAAATCCAATCTTTTGCGGCCTAAAATTTTAATTCTTTATTTGAAATACTTGATTTTGATTGGTTGAGCCTTTGGGGTTTGGATTGAGAAAGAAATGAACGAATGTGATTGACTTAATAAATATATGTGGTTTGGATTGTGGTCCCCAGTACCGGAGCGTCCGAGTCGTAAAGTCGGCCTTAGAAGAACTCTTTGAAAACATTTCTCTAAAAAATAGCGGACTACATTTTCATTTTCAATATGTAAAATAAAAATTAGATTTCTGTTTGTCATTTTAGTACATTTTTGTTTGTCATTTCTTGTTTGGGTGGCATTACCAATGTCGCCAGGAGAGGGGTTTCATGTGAGTGGACGTCATGGTTGGACGCCATTAGTGATGTCGTCGAGGGGGTTGGGCGCCATAAGTAATGTCGCCAGGGGGGCTTGATCTTTATTTTTTTTGGACGTCATCTCTGATGTCGTCCCTTCCTCTTCTTAGTATTTTTTTCAAACTTATCTTTTTTTTGCGTAAATAACACAAACTCCATCTCTTTGTGTAAAATTTTCTGTAGATGTTATGTCATGCACTTGTTACTAAAGTGGGTTTATGGGAATATACAAACAGAAATTGGTTTAACTAAAACTTTGATTCGGACAGTAGGAAAAATCGTACTCAAAGGAGAAAAAAATGAGTCGATACATTTTTAGGACATGAAAATCTACAGGTATAACCATCGTAGTATGGGTGCCTCGATAAAACTTTTTTAGGAAACAAAAAAGTCCACAGAAAAATAATCCTAAGCTAAGGGGAAAAAAGTACATTAAGGTCAAGTAATTATGCTTCAGGATGCTCCCTTTAATTTTGACAGCTTATCCCAAATGAAATACCAATGTTGCAAATCAAACAATTTCTGCAAACCATTTTTTTTGAAAAAGCTTCTAAAGAGAGGATCTTAATAAGGACTTTGTGAACAAGTCAGCAAGATTGCCATGGTATTATTTATGCTTGACTTCAATCTTCTAGTGTTCTTGTTGTTGATGGAAGAAGGACTTAGTATAATATGCTTGGTGTTGTCTTCTTTGATGTAGCATTTCATCATTTGGCCAATATATAGTGTCATGAAGGAAAATAAGCTTGGTATGATTTGATGGAGTGACAACTAGGGTATGTTTTGTAGACTTTCAAGATATTGTTGTATCATTAATGGTAAAGAGATGACCACTTTAGGATCTTTTCTTAAGTGGGTCAAATAAATAATCGGCATCAGCATAACCAAAAGGCACGCATCATTATGAGGATTAATAGGGTATGATTTATTTCGAGATGCATAGGAATAGAATACGCCCATGTCCATAACACATAAGATAACAGAAGATGTTTTTAATGACATTCCAACGATGACGTATCGGTGAGCACTAAATCTAGCTAAGGGACTCACAACAAATGAAATGTCAGGTCTAGTGCACTGAGCTAAGGGACTCATTCTCACGATATCTCAATTCTTATTCTACATTATTCCGATTGGCGACTCATTGGTCCCAAAACTACTACGTATATTCCATGGTGCCAAACCACATCCCAACAATCATGTGGTACTAAATCACACCCTAACAATTATGTGGTACCAAACTATACCCCAACAATTTTATGGTGCCAAACCGTATCTATTCTACTTCCCATACGAAGCTCTTATTGCATTAATCGTGTGCATAGATACACCTAACAGTTATCCTTTTCAGTATTATATTTCTTAGCATGTTATGAATATGTTGCAAAAGCATAAATGTAAATTCTTTTATTAAGACGTGAAGGAAAGGAAAGAAGGACTAACACCACTCACCTTCAATAATTACCTTTATACCTCAATCACATAGATATCGAACGATTTCAAAGTGACGACTTGATGTGATATACGATCTTCTTCATTTGTATAACCATATAAGTGAGTCATGCTCTGTAAACCATCTAATTCGACCAATTTAAACAAGTCTGCATCACCATTCAAATATCATAATTTTTTGCACAGCTTAAATCCAACCGACATATTCAAGCTAGTTAAGTAACACAATGCCTCCGCGTGGAGCAGCGCATTACATTATCTTTGGGTATCAACATACTCTGAGGTAAGTAGCTAGTCTAATAGAGCTCTCGCTCTCTAGTATTCTATTATAGGGTATGACAAGGTTTAATTTGTGCTCATGCAGGTCTGGTTTCAGACATATATGGGTTATTAGAGTTCAATTATCTCAATCCCTATAATTGCTCCTTGATATCTTCTAACATGATTATGTATTCCTATTCCCTTGAATTGCTACTTGAAACGCTATCATTGTTCTACCTTGCCCCTCATTTGATGATCATGTGTCCTTTTTTTAGAGCACTATCATTGGTCAGTCAAAACAGACAGGTTAGGATCAATATCAAGAGCGTTTGTTCAACACTCATTTCAATGCCACCTTAGCATCAAAGGTTATGAACGTCAATAGGGTATAATAATTATGGGAATATAAGGTACATCAATCAGAGTATCGTATAACACATGTATTGTGCTTAGTATATAGGGTATCAGACCACATGAAATGATCTTACCCGAGGAGGACTTCAGAAGGGTCATCAATGCAGCAGCCAACGACATCTACCCCATATGAACCACAATATATAGCTCCACCACTTGTTCAGCAACAATATGCACTAAGCCTATCACAGTTATTTCAGTAGCAGAGGCCACATCAATATGATCAAGCACATACACAAGTCACTAGGCATAAAGTCTAGCAATATAGGAGATCGATACCAAAGGGTGGGTCTAGGCATTCACACTTGCACTTGAGGAGTCATTTACATCAGACGAAGTGGTAGCAAGTTGTACTGCCAAAGTCCAGGAGAGGAATATTTTTGTCATTTCATATTTATATTATATTGTGCCTAATTATTCATTTTATATTGTGTATATTATTTATAAATATTGTGTTAGTTATAACGGTTAGTGGCTAGCTTAATTGTTAGACTTGTGTTAGTGAACCGGTTAACCTAGAAACTAACTAGAGCCCAATAAATTAGCATGTCATGACTCATAGACTAACTTATTTGATTAGGCTCATTAGTCATGACCAATTAGTTAAAATAGAGATTTAACTATTAACCGAAATAGGTCCAAACCCTTCTATAAGATTAAATAACTACATGACATGTGAGGGCATACTTAACATTTTGTTTTAGCCCTAGTCTAAGGATTACATGGCCAGCCAAGAGGAGGGGCTTCCTCACTCATTCATTTCGTTCCACAAGCCTCCATCTTTCCAAACTTGGTGCTCTTTCCATTTGGAACCATTCCTCCATCAATTTCTTCCTAATCCCACTCATTCTTCCATCTAATCTTCTCATTGTCTACACAAGGAGTCTAGAAGGAGCTTGGAGACTAGGAACAAGGAGAAGAATCCACTTACTAGGAGCTATGTGTCCGGATCGTATCCATTTGACTTTTTATTGAGAATCCATCTTCCAATAGGTATACGCCTTATTTTTTTGGTTATTTAGACTCTATTTGTAATATTAAACCCCTAGGAATTCACCCATGGACTAGGATTACCCATAAGAAGAGTTTTGAGACTAATAAATCCATATTTGAAAGCTAGAGCGAGTTTTGTGCCATTTTGGAAGGAATTTCGAGAATGGCACATCAAGTGTTTGACACTAGGTTTGTTAGGCCTAATGAGCGTAGATTGGGTAGTGTGTGTCTTTTTTATGTCCACAAATGGATACATATAGGTCGTGTCGTGATACGGTAGGATACAGAACCAATTTAGGAGTTTTAAGACTCCTACACATATGGTGCACATACTCTATTTCACATGACACTTGACACTAGCCTAGAAGTTCACTAATTATGTTTAACTACTTATTTTAGACTTGTCTATGTGATTTGGTAGAAATCTGGCAAGGTTTGGTACATGTATCTTGGCCGTATCACTAACCGTATCGTGGATTAGTACGATACAGGGGTGGTACATACAAAGCGTTTGAATAAATTGCCATGTTAGCTTCATGTACATTAATTAGCATTTCTCATTACATATTTTATATAGTTTGGAGCATATACTGATGTGTATAATATTTATATAGGTGTTATCTACATGTTGGTGAGATATATGTATATCCCCCTATATATAACATGTATATATTAGACTGGGGTGCCTATACCTATACTCCATGTTGGGAAGCATATGCTACAGTGTTGTCAGTAGTGACATTAAGAGGGTTGGCTTAACAACGGCAAGTTGCTGTTAGGTACAACAGATAAGGAGTCATGTATGTGCATAGGAATGAAAGTATGCAGCAGTATGAAGAAGAGTAAGGGCATGGGCAAGGCAGCATTTACCTGTGTGATGTGCACACAGGTGTAAGTTGGCAAGTGCAGTAAGATGGAGGATTCAAGTATGGGCAGTGAAGGGGAGAGCCAACAACAGTAGGTAAGCCAGTGAGGAGGACAGGTAAGGGGAGGCCGGTAACAGGGAGTGCATATCAACTTAGGAGCAAAGCACATGAGGGGGTCGGGTAATGCCTGTGCACAGGGGGTCTCATGGCTATGCCAAATATGTGGAAAGTCTTTGGGATCCTTGTACAGGTGTTATGGGTGCAAGGGCAGATTACAGGACAGTAGAGTGGGGGGATTTAGTACCTAGTAAACTGGGTGAGGGGTGTTATGTGATACCCACATAAACATTATGTGTGTGCACGTATATGGATAGAAAGTTGATGGCTTGATTGATATGGAGTGAATGGGAGAAGACCGTGTGAGGGGAAGTGTCGGGTGAAGAGGAAGGCAAGGCCTTGGCTTGGCCCATGGTCTGTGCAACAAGCAGGCAGTAGGAGGCTCTGCACAGAGCCTTGCAATCTATGCACTAATGTGCACATGCAGTGTAGTGCCCCGTCCCGCTCAGTCAATCGGAGGAATCGCAACGCCAACGGCGTTCGGACTTAGTCTTGCAATGGCTGCTCAAAGACATCGTTCGGTCGAGGCGACTCCTCGTTCAGGTGGGGTAGTTTTGGTGAACTTGTCTCATCTTAGCCTTCACATAATAAATCGCATATTTTTAACTTGTACAAGTAGGCTTGATAATAAAAGATACGAATCCACATAGCTAAGGGAATAATCCCAAGTCGGGTCAATTGAGTTAGAAAATGAACAAGGTCCCACGGTCGGCTTAGAATCGTTGTACGAAGGCTTTCAAAATGACACTCGTCCCTTCGTCCCGTGGCTTGGGAGAAGGAAGTTGGTTTAAGTTGTCACCAAGTTGGAATTAGCCTAAGTCATAGGCGTCGCCCGCGTAAATGCTCGATAAAGCATGCACGCTTCCACCATGCAAGGCTTGGCATAGCCTTTGATCATCTCTCGGGTTAAGTTGTAGGCTTGATTAAGTTAGGCAAAGTTATGCCGGTCGACCTAAGACATTCCAAGTACTGTCCCGCTCTTTCTGCGGTTGTCAAGTTAAGTAGTCCCACGATCTCAAGACCCGTCGACTTGGGCGGGAGTGTCGCGTAGAGCACAATTGGCTTAAGGCACGATGCACGGACTTAGTGTTTAAAGTACGGGCCACAGTTGATTCATTAAGTTTGGTAAAAAGGGGCTTTCAAATAGTTGTTCATGAGTTGAAGGAAAAGGTAGGGCAAAAAAGAAGAATGCTCGCGACCCCGGGTCGTCGAGGCGGTCTCAGATGTGTGAAGGATTGAACTTGGTCCTGAAAGAGACGGTAATACTAGGGGTAGAATGACTGTGTGAGACGTCATTTTGAGTCGAGTCTTGCATGGTCATGGACAACTTGTCGACAAGGTAAATTGTTTCCTCGAACGATAACCTGGGGCCACAGCAGGACCGTTCCGACCTAGGAGGAAACCGGGGCAGAATGTGAATGGGATAGCTGAGCCGAAAGGCAAGTATTCGGTGGACGCTCATTGGGGCTAGCTACCCGTTTTGACCGGTCCGTCCTATACCAACTATGAGTCTAAAATAGCTTGTTATGCTAGTGACCTCATATAGATGAGTCGGCACGGGCAGATATCTGTGTGTGTACCTTTGGATTGAGTCGAGTTGAAGGCGTGTGCAGTGAGAACACAAACATTTGGGCCTAAGATTTGGCTTCAACGTAGGCGATGTGCTTCGGCACGAGATGTGGCATCGAGTCTTATGTTGTCGGCATATAAGTTGCATAAGTTGGATTTGAGTTGTCTTGAGTTTAAGTCAGAAAACTCTGCAAGGCAAAGTCGGTCGAGTGACACTTAGTCCACAAGACTTGATTAGATTAGTTGGTGATTAAAGTAGCAAGGGCCACGAGGCGGCGATATAGTTAAGTCACACTGAGTTTGCGAGGTATGACCCTAATATAGACTGTAGTACAGTCACATGAAAATTGAGTACTATCGTGTAGTCGTATCTCTGATGATGTGCCGAAAGGCAAGCACGACCTGATAGGTTAACGTTGTTGTTGTAAGCACGAAATAGTCTAGAGACACAAAATAGGCCAAGGCGTCGGTCCTAAAACTGATTCTAAGACAAGAGTAGAAAGACAATCAAAAGGGTTATGTTGCACAAAATAAATGAACGTGTCGGTTTCGTATGGGTGGACGAGAAGCTCATTCCACCAGTACAGTTGAGTACTGACACCCACACAGTTTTCATGTGCAGGCACAGGTAGAAGCTCGTAGCGCGGAGCTCGCTTGGAAGCACGAGGCACAGAGTTCCTTGGCAATTTGAGGCATGCGGCCACGTGGAGTCTGGACTTATACGGGACATAATGTATGGACATCGCCTATCCGAAGTATCCGCTGGTTCAAGACATGTATTGAGAGATGAGAGAAAGAGCTGAGAGACTTGTAATGTGGGATGAGTGAGCTTGAGTGACTTGTAATCTTGGCCTTGTGCCCCATTATAATCCTTGTTTCAATATCAATAAAATACATCTTTTGAATGACTTGTGTTTTGTTCTAAATTTTCGCTGGCATATTCAATGTCTCTGCTTGGGACTTCTGTGCGACGACCCCGTCACAGCCGATGTAATCTGCCGTGATGGAACCCGCCTTGCACGAGCGCAATCTAGGCTCGTGCGGCATCACACCTTAGCGAGGACGATCGCTCCTACGGGAGCGGGGCGTGACATGCAGAGGTAGAGCATCGGGCAGCAAGAGACCTGCAAACAGGGGTGAGAGTTTACCTTGTGCATGTCTTAGGATGTGAGTAGGTTTCTATAGGATTAAACTGCTGGAAGAGATGGATGCAGTATAGCATAAGGGTGTGAAATCAAATATAGCTACAATAGTAGGGTGTAGGGAAAATTTTATTGTGCATCATTGCAAACATATATGCGTGCAAGCTGTGCCTTTGGGTCTAGTGAATGTTGGGGGTGGGTGAAGGCCAAATGAATGTGTGATGTGTGAGTGTTAATGTGTGTATGTTAAGAGGGTGGGTAAGTCTCCTAAAACCTCTGTGAATGTAAGACATGGTTAAGGTGTTGAATAGAGTATAGGTAGTAGGTACTTATGTGAAGGGTATAGGATTGTAGGTAAATCTAGGATAGGCTATTGGTTACCAAATAGGTATAGGATGCCTAGGTAAAATTAACTAGGATAATGGGTGTTGGTTTAGGTAATAGTGTGTGGTATAGGTATCCTATGATACCTAGAGATTAGTGGGATATATAGGTAAAGGTTTAGCTAGGATAAGAGAAATAGGTAGAGGATATGCTAAGGTAATTGACTTTACCTTGTGAATAGGGTATAGGAAATTGCATAGAAAATTGAGTATAAAGGCTAAGGTATTGTATCATAGGGTAATAGTTAGTATAGCCTATATACATAGTGTATGGACCCAATATCTTAGAAATAGACTCACACGACCTAGAAATAGCTAGTTTGATCAAGTTTGACTAGTTTGACTATTTTGACCTAGAAATGACTTTATGACCTAGAATTGGACTAGTTTGACTTGCATTCATTTCTAAACTTGGTATTAATATGATATTACATATTTAGGTCTTCGAGGCATCGTATAAGACATTGTTGATACTACACACCGGATCTCAAGCGAGTACATTCTCTGATAGTTTTTATTATCTAATACTTGTTATGATTCATCTTTTTAGTGATGTACTACTTGATTCCTGACACGATGGTCACACGAGTTATTTGTTATAGTTTCTGTTTTGATATACATATTGTTCTCATATCTCATTGTACATTTTCGATCTCCATGCTCATGTGTTGACATTATATTGTGATATTGTAAATAGCCAATTATGTTGGATTAAGCCGTACTCTTGCACTATTGTGGATAATCAATCCTATTAGATTGAGCCATACTATTATGGATAGATAATCATATGTTACCCGTATGATTGAGCCATATTATTTGACATTGTTATTGATAGAACACTTGTTGGAAATGATGTTTCAAATACAATTAGTTCAGTTTCTTTCCTGTCTAATTCATGTTCATTGCGATGCTCTTACCACTCTGTCTTTTTCATTCTTATTACATGTTATACAAGATAGCTATGGTACAGTTCTTTATGCTCATTATGCATTATACTCACTATTACTGTTTTATAACTTTTATCATTTAATTGGAATTGTTGTTAGAGTTTGTGCTTCGCTCAAATTCTGACTGAATATATTTTTTAAACGACATTGATGACGGTTGTCCTACCTATTACGGCCCATAGGAAGTGGTAGGTATAGATCGGAAGACTCTGATTTAGAAGGGCCTAGTCCTAGCTGAGAAAACATTAGTGGCAACCCAGTTAGACTAGGTTTTGTATTGGATATGTCTCCAGCACTATTGACTTGACATGTTTATTATTTCAGACTTGTATTAGGATATTTGACTCTTAGACTCTGGATATTCCTCTTTATGTCAGTATCTTTTATCGTGCCATCTCATCCTCCTTATAGATTTGTGATTGCGTATGTTTATATCATTATTGTCCTCCAATTGGAGATGAGATATTGACAGGTTATGATATTTACTGCTAGTATAGTAGACCTAGACATCGTTCTACCGTCGATACTGCGGCGTAGGCTGGACGTTGTCATGCTCTCGTGCCCCTATACCGGGTGTGAGTCGTGAGACGTTTTTAGTGGTAGCCTATGCATGCCATGCTGTAGTGCCCCGACCCGCAAGATGCCTTATGATGGATGGTTGGTTTGATGAAGCCTTGTTGGACTTGGGAATATGTGAAGGATCGCTTGGAAGGCTATACGATTATGGCAGGAATCGCCTTATAAATGTGTCACTCCCCAATCCTAGAATACGTATTTTAATACGTAAACCCATAAATTGTATTTACCTTGAATTTATACGATACTTATTATGCAGTATTTCTTCATGCATTTCCCAAAAATATTCGACAAAATATTATTTCCTAATTTATTTTCTGCATTTGGGCCTACAGTTTTGGCTCATTTGGGTAACCTATTCTTGGTTCACCCATGGTTCATCATGAACCCTTTGGTTCATCATGAACCCATGGGTTCAAGATTCTATATAATAACTCATCTCCTTCTCTCTCCTCTCATTTACTTCTTCTCATTTACTTTCTCCACCAACCGAGGCAAGTACCAACTTGCTCAAGAGAAGGATCCATTATTTTGTTAATGATTCTTACAAAACTATTTGCCAAAACATGTTCTTCTCCTCAATCTATACTAGTTTAGAACTTAGGAATTTCTATTTTGAAGCTTTAATTTTTGTAGATCTAAATTTTAATCATTTTCGGATTTTGCATGGTTTGATCTACTTTAGTTGGATTTATGGGTTTTTGATGCTTCCATGTGGAAGAGCATTCAGTTACACCCAAGTTGGAGCTTTGGAAATCTGGATTTGGAGTTCGGATGGCCAAGTTATGATACTTTGAAGCTTGGGTTCAGCCATGGTGTTCTTGCTGTTTTGGAGAAGACAGTGAACAGTGTGCTTCTGTTTGAGCATGCTTCCTGTTGGAAGCGTGTCTTCCCTTGAGCTTGCGTGACTTTTCACGCAGCTCTTTCCCTTGAGCTTGCGTGACTTTTCACGCAGCTCTTCCCCTTGAGCTTGCGTGACTTTTCACGCAGCTCTTTCCCTTGAGCTTGCGTGACTTTTCACGCAGCTCTTTCCCTTGAGCTTGCGTGACTTTTCACGCAGCCCTTTCCCTTGAGCTTGCGTGACTTTTTACGCTGCTCTTTCCCTTGAGCCTGCGTAACTCTTCACGCACGCTGCCTTGTTGTGCGTATGCTTTTGATATTTTATTAGATATTATATGCCCATTTTATATCCTTACGCCTTTTGTCCCGAGCATGATATGAGCACTGATGTGACCCCGGAGAACAAAGTGTTCCTACCTGATACATGTACCTGAATGTCCCAGTTCGTGTTCATGCTCGACAAATGACTCGTAACTCCACGTGGCGTATTTGTAATGATGCATTACACTAAGGAGGGTAGCACATGTTGACATACTGATTGACATGGATCCTCACTTAGGGTACTCGTACTAAAGTACGACTTTAGGAGGATAATCATGCAGGCCACAGCATGAGAGTCCAAGATTTTACCTAGGGTTAAACTAGGCAACTGAATATACTAGATGCATGGGGAGGGGAGAGTCCCGAGATCGTGTTACACCAGTCGCCCTGAGATATTGTCTTGGCGTGCCGGCTGGTCTCCACGGATACTGTGTCATCCGCAACGAGTGGATGGCTGTATCCGATTAATTTCTGCTATATATTATATGTCTTGGCAAGGTGGCCTCACGAGGGACCTGTGCTCCATGACACCTGTCTACGCGAACCCCTGGGTTGGCTAGCCTTGCTGGAAAGATACGATCTGAGGATTTTCTAATAACATGATGCGAGGATAACCTCGTCCCACTAGAAACTCGTAGACTTGATGGGCCGTGAAAACGACTTGCATGTTTCCTATTTACCTTCCGTGAATAACTGAGGGAAGCGGACTGTCATGGTGCGTGATCCAACCCATGTTCTTGTTTGATTGTTGGGTTGGTTATCGTACTATGACAGGCTGTGGACCGAAGTTATGAACGGAAGACTTATTCTGGTTGTGAAGTGCTACTTCTGTGAATGACTGAGGAACATGGTCTATCATGGTACATGATCCAACCCATGTTCTTGTTTGATTGTTGGGTTGGTTATTGTGCTGCGATAGGCTATCGACCGAAGTCACGATCAGGAGATTTTTATGGTTTATACCTTTTCACTTATGTGAAAGTTATAGAGTACGACACGTCCCGACTCCATGCGGCACCTTTTGTCCTTGTTTGGTTGTAAGGGTGCCATATAGGTTCGAGGATGTTGCGCTACCCTATAATAGTAGCATAAGTATTACTATTATCAGTCATTCTATTAGTTGGGTTTTTTTAATCTTAACTCTTGTGCCCCTTTGGCGGTACTTGCTATTCGGGGCTGACCCCGCTGGTTTTGTTTGACCAGATCTCGTAGCAGAGCCAGAGGACACGATCTTCCTCCTTGACATCCATGGTGCATACTAGGAGCATGGCGGTTCGGGGACTCGAGTGGGTTTCTTCTCCACCACTCATGCTTATACTTTTGCGGTGTTTAGCCACCGGCACCTGTTAGCCGGATTACTTGATATTTTGTGTCAGTACATAATTGTAATTAAACAGACTGTAGCTGTGTATAATTTTGTACTCCTGACTCTCTGAGATAGCTAAATTACAAAGCTAGTCTCTCATGATCATTTTGATGAAGCGTCAGGGACGCCTTACTGCTTTATCTTTAATGTTCATTTAATTGCTGATTTGACTTAATTGATTGAGACATAGAGCTCTGTGGGACCATAGGAGACTTGATTGTAGCATGTACCCCCCTAGTCTCTCGACAGCCACGATCGCCGTATGACGTTACGTACCTCATATGGAGTAGCTGGCCTAGTCCGTCCCCGTATTTCGGTACTGGGGCGTGACAAGGTTTTAGTGGTGGCCCATGCAGGTCTGATTTTTAGACTTGTGGGGTATTGCAAATTATTGGGAGTCTCAATCACAACTTGTTCCCTTTGAAATTCCGTTTCGAATTCTCTGTCCTTGCCTTGATCTCTAACCTGACTTGCATCATCGAAATCTTTCTCGTCCGGACTTGATAATCTTATATCTTTCTCTATAGGGGTGCTTCATTCTCAGTAGCGGGTGAGGCCCATGAGAAAGAGCAGCAAGAGCATGGCTCGACTGGGCAGCAACAGGGGAGAGAACCTTCCCCAGGGCAGGCACAAGCAGAAGTGGAACCAGAGGCAGTGTAGCCGCAGGTTATTGAAACTCCTGCAGCACCAGCAGCGATGGCAGTACCAGATGCCGTAGCACTCCTGGAGATCGTCCGAGGGATTCTTGTCACTCACCAACAGCAACAGACTCGGCAGCAGGAGCAGAACGTGTTGCTGAACCAGGGGATTCAGTTAGCTCTTGAGAGGAGTGCCGGGGTTGACTCGGGAGCATCAGGAAGGTTCCGTCGCTTGAACCCGAGGTATTTTGATGGCACGGAGGATGCCATCACTGCGGATGCATAGATTCAAGACATTGAAGCCATTCTTGTGGCAGCCAAGGTTCCAGATGATGAGAAGGTTGATCAGGTCAAACTGGTACTTCAGGATCTTGCCCGCGACTGGTGGGCATCAGAAGAAGTTGGTATAAGACGTCCTGTTCGTTGGACCACCTTCAGTGACAGATTCAAGGCCAAGTATTTTGGCGTAGTAGCTCGATATGAGCTCCAGCAGAAGTTTATCAGTCTCAAGCAAGCAGGCAAGACCGTAGATGGGTATGCAGCAGAGTTCTGCAGATTGTGCCGTTTTGCACCAGCAATGGTGGCAACGGAGCCAGAGAAAGCTATGAGGTTCCAGCAGGGACTTCATTTGGAACTATTGCAACTTGTGGAAGGACACGACTACCAGACGTTTGACGCTGTTTTGACGGCCGCTCGGAGGCACGAGCTTACCCAGCAGAGGTTAGCATCAAGGACAGGAGGTCAGAAGAGATCTCATTCCCAGGTTGGAGGAGGAGCAGTGCAGCGAACGTCGGCACCAGCACCCGGTGTACGTATTCATGATGCAGGAGCGCCGCGAAGGACGGCCGTGTCAACTAATACAGCGCCAGTTCGGCATCAGCAGCCGAGGAACCAGCAGCAGCATCAGGGAGCACCCCAGGGCTGTACATTCTGTGGGAAGGCAGGGCACACGAGGGAGGTGTGCCGGTCAGCGAATGGCTTATGCTTGAGGTGTGGTCGTGCAGACCACCGTATTTCCACTTGTCCTATGATGCAGAGGCCAGGAGGGCCAGCTCAACAGTTTCCAGCATTGCCAGCTCCGGTAGCAACCCCGAGTGGAGGGCCAGTATTAGCAGTAAGGCCCCTAGCCCAGCGTCTACCAACGCAGGCTCAGATGTTCCGCCAGGCACAGGAAGCCGAAGGCCCTCAAGGGCAGCAACAGCATGGTCGAGGAAGGCCGCAACAAGGGGCTCCGCGGGGCCAGGCTCTCACATTATCCTTGGGAGAGGCTCTAGCGTCTAGTGACGTGGTGGCAGGTAAAATTCTCGTCACCTCATTTCTCGCTGTAGCATTATTTGATTCAGGCGCTACTCATTCATTCATCTCTGCACAATATGCTACACGGATTGGATTAGAGTTTGAGGCATTGCCGGAGAGGATGGATATACTCACCGGTAATGGGCTCGTAGAAGTTAGCAGAGTGCACTTTTTATGTCCGGTAGAGGTGTGTGGGCATTTACTGCCCGCATCATTGATTGAATTCCCAATAGGGAATTTTGATGTCGTTCTTGGCAGGATTGGTTGAGAGACAGTCATGCGACAATTGATTGTAGAGGAGGTAGGGTCATATTCAGCGTTCCTGGGATAGAGCAGTTCATCTTTACTCGAACCTTGAAGAATCAGGCCGGAGGCGTCATCTCAGCAGCAGTGTCAGAGCCAGGACAGATTTCGAGAGTGGTCGAAGATTTCCTTGACGTCTTCCCCGATGAGCTCCCAGGGATACCCCCAGTCAGAGAGGTAGAATTTAGCATTGAGTTGAACCCTGGAACGAGGCCTATTACAGATAGAGTTTACAGAATGTCGCCGTCAGAGCAGGATAAGTTGTATCAACATGAAGAAGAGTTGAAGTCTAAGGGATTCATCCGAGACAGCAAATCGCCCTGGGCCGCGCTAGTGATTCTAGTTCCCAAGAAGGATGGGTCGACGAGGATGTGCATCGACTACCGCAAGCTAAATGCAGTAACAGTGAAGAATAAGTACCCACTACCAAGGATTGATGACCTGTTTGACCAGTTGAGCAAGGCCAGCGTCTTTTCCAAGATCGATCTTCGGTCAGGATACTATCAAGTAAGAGTCCGGGAGCAAGACATACCGAAGACAGCATTCAGATCTAGATATGGGCATTATGAGTTTTTAGTAATGCCCTTTGGACTAACCAACGCCCCCGCAGTATTCATGGATTTAATGAACCGTATATTTCTGCCGTACTTGGATAAATTTGTGGTGGTGTTCATAGATGACATTTTTGTCTATTCCAGCAGTGAAGAGGAGCATGAAAAACATCTTAGGACTGTCTTACAGACATTGAGGGAGCATCAACTTTATGCGAAGCTTGACAAGTGTGAATTTTGGTTAGATCACATTTCGTTCCTGGGGCATATAATTTCTGGGGCAGGAGTGTCAGTGGATCCGAAGAAGATTGAGGCCGTAGAGCATTGGCCAGTCCCGAGAACGGTTGCAGAAGTGCGAAGTTTCTTAGGATTAGCTGGTTACTACAGAAGGTTCGTGGCGGACTTTGCCAGGATCTCTGCGCCCTTAACGCGTTTGACGCACAAGGACGTAGAGTTTGTTTGGTCAGCTAGCTGTCAGGCATCATTTGAAGAATTGAAGAAGAGATTGATCTCAGCCCCGATCTTGACACTTCCAGTAGGAGCAGGAGGCTTTACAGTATATTGTGACGCATCAGGGAAGGGTCTTGGATGTGTATTGATGCAGCATGGAAAAGTGATAGCATATGCGTCTCGACAGCTTCGAGGCCATGAGAAGAATTACCCGACTCACGATTTGGAGTTAGCAGCTGTGGTGTTTTCACTCAAGTTGTGGAGGTATTATTTATACGGGGATCGGGTAGAGATCTATACTGATCATAAGAGTTTGAAATACGTATTCACGCAGCGAGATTTGAACATGAGGCAAAGAAGATGGTTAGAACTGCTGAAGGATTTTGATTTAGATCTTCAGTATCATCCAGGCAAGGCGAATGTAGTTGCAGATGCACTGAGTAGGAGAGACAGTGCCTTTATCTTGACCTCGCAGAAGCATATTCTAGAAGACCTTCAGAGTATGGGAATCGAAGTAGTTTTGCCAAGGGATATAGGAAGAATGACCAGTATGCAGATTCAGTCAACCTTAGTAGAGAGGATAAGGGCAGCACAAGCAGGAGATCCACAGATTCAGAAGTTACGGTCGGAGTGTGAATCAGGCCGTAGGGAGGAGTTAGTGATTCATGAAGATGGTACGCTCAGGTTTGGAAACAGACTCTGTGTACCGAGTGGAGACCTTCGACAAGAAGTTATGTTCGAAGCTCATAGTTCTATTTACTCCATTCATCCTGGAGGGACGAAGATGTATCGAGATATCAGGCAGTTCTTTTGGTGGAATGGCATGAAAAGAGAGATAGCGAAATTTGTATCCAAGTATCTGGTATGTCAGCAGGTGAAAGCCGAGCAGCAGAGACCAGCAGGATTGCTACAGCCGCTTCCTATCCCAGAATGGAAATGGGAGCACATCACGATGGATTTTGTGACCGATTTACCTAGATCCCCAGCTGGCAAGAATGCAGTCTGGGTAATAGTAGATCGACTCACGAAGGTCGCTCATTTCCTTTCCTTTCGAGTTGGACAGACTACTGAGCAGTTAGCAGAAATGTACATGAAATAGATAGTAAGGCAGCACGGTGTTCCAGTTAGTATAGTATCAGATCGGGATACGCGGTTTACTTTCCATTTTTGGCGGAGCTTGCACCAAAGTTTGGGAACCAAGTTAAGATTCAGTACTGCTTATCATCCACAAACTGACGGGCAATCAGAAAGAACCATTCAGATATTAGAAGATATGCTACGGGCGTGTACCTTGGATTTTGGCAGATCTTGGGAGGATCACCTTCATCTAGCAAAGTTTTTCTATAACAACAGCTATCAGGCTAGCATTCAGATGGCCCCGTTCGAAGCATTGTACGGAAGGAAGTGCAGGTCCCCTTTGGCATGGGACGACGTCGGTGAACGGAAGTTGTTGGGGCCAGAGATGATCACGCAGACTGTGGAGATAGTTAAGTTGGTCAGAGAGCGCCTTCGAGTTGCACAAGATCGACATCGTCATTGGGCAGATCAGCATCGTAGGTCTCTAGAGTTCAGAGTTGGCGACCAAGTGTTTCTGCGGATTTTGCCTACTCGGGATATCATCAGATTTGGAACCCGGGGAAAGCTTAGTCCAAGATACGTTGGTCCTTTCAAGATTCTCGCTCGGGTAGGCGATGTGGCTTATCGACTTGCCCTTCCGCCTTCGTTAACTGGCATACATGATGTGTTTCATGTGTCCCAATTACGTGGGTATGTCCCGGATCCGAGTCATGTCCTCGATCATTCTGAGTTAGTCGTGGGTACCGACCTAACTTACGAGGAACAACCCGTATCTATTTTAGACCGGCGAGAGAAGGTACTCAAGAATCGGACGATAAGCCTTGTCCGTGTTTCTTGGAACCATCACTCTCCGGAAGAGTCAACCTGGGAGCGCGAGGACGAGATCAGATCTCGTTATCCGTATTTGTTTGACTAATAAGGTATATTTATGCACCTTATTGACACGATTCCGTGCTTTTCTGCACCTGCTTATTTTGCACTTTGTGATGTATGATAATAACTGCTATGATAGTTAACTTATATATATGATTGTGCCTTGCTTGCCCTGATTTCACTATCCTGTCTTGGCTGGAATTCCGAGGACGGAATTTTTCTAAGAGGGGTAGAGATGTCACTCCCCAATCCTAGAATACGTATTTTAATACGTAAACCCATAAATTGTATTTACCTTGAATTTATACGATACTTATTATGCAGTATTTCTTCATGCATTTCCCAAAAATATTCGACAAAATATTATTTCCTAATTTATTTTCTGCATTTGGGCCTACAGTTTTGGCTCATTTGGGTAACCTATTCTTGGTTCACCCATGGTTCATCATGAACCCTTTGGTTCATCATGAACCCATGGGTTCAAGATTCTATATAATAACTCATCTCCTTCTCTCTCCTCTCATTTACTTCTTCTCATTTACTTCCTCCACCAACCGAGGCAAGTACCAACTTGCTCAAGAGAAGGATCCATTATTTTGTTAATGATTCTTACAAAACTATTTGCCAAAACATGTTCTTCTCCTCAATCTATACTAGTTTAGAACTTGGGAATTTCTATTTTGAAGCTTTGATTTTTGTAGATCTAAATTTTAATCATTTTCGGATTTTGCATGGTTTGATCTACTTTAGTTGGATTTTATGGGTTTTTGATGCTTCCATATGGAAGAGCATTCAGTTACACCCAAGTTGGAGCTTTGGAAATCTGGATTTGGAGTTCGGATGGCCAAGTTATGATACTTTGAAGCTTGGGTTCAGCCATGGTGTTCTTGCTGTTTTGGAGAAGACAGTGAACAGTGTGCTCCTGTTTGAGCACGCTTCCTGTTGGAAGCGTGTCTTCCCTTGAGCTTGCGTGACTTTTCACGCAGCTCTTTCCCTTGAGCTTGCGTGACTTTTCACGCAGCTCTTCCCCTTGAGCTTGCGTGACTTTTCACGCAGCTCTTTCCCTTGAGCTTGCGTGACTTTTCACGCAGCTCTTTCCCTTGAGCTTGCGTGACTTTTTACGCTGCTCTTTCCCTTGAGCCTGCGTAACTCTTCACGCACGCTGCCTTGTTGTGCGTATGCTTTTGATATTTTATTAGATATTATATGCCCATTTTATATCCTTACGCCTTTTGTCCCGAGCATGATATGAGCACTGATGTGACCCCGGAGAACAAAGTGTTCCTACCTGATACATGTACCTGAATATCCCAGTTCGTGTTCATGCTCGACAAATGACTCGTAACTCCACGTGGCATATTTGTAATGATGCATTACACTAAGGAGGGTAGCACATGTTGACATACTGATTGACATGGATCCTCACTTAGGGTACTCGTACTAAAGTACGACTTTAGGAGGATAATCATGCAGGCCACAACATGAGAGTCCAAGATTTCACCTAGGGTTAAACTAGGCAACTGAATATACTAGATGCATGGGGAGGGGAGAGTCCCGAGATCGTGTTACACCAGTCGTCCTGAGATATTGTCTTGGCGCGCCGGCTGGTCTCCACGGATACTGTGTCATCCGCAACGAGTGGATGGCTGTATCCGATTAATTCCTGCTATATATTACATGTCTTGGCAAGGTGGCCTCACGAGGGACCTGTGCTCCATGACACCTGTCTACGCGAACCCCTGGGTTGGCTAGCCTTGCTGGAAAGATACGATCTGAGGATTTTCTAATAACATGACGCAAGGATAACCTCGTCCCACTAGAAACTCGTAGACTTGATGGGCCGTGAAAACGACTTGCATGTTTCCTATTTACCTTCCGTGAATAACTGAGGGAAGCGGACTGTCATGGTGCGTGATCCAACCCATGTTCTTGTTTGATTGTTGGGTTGGTTATCGTACTATGACAGGCTGTGGACCGAAGTTATGAACGGAAGACTTATTCTGGTTGTGAAGTGCTACTTCTGTGAATGACTGAGGAACATGGTCTATCATGGTACATGATCCAACCCATGTTCTTGTTTGATTGTTGGGTTGGTTATTGTGCTGCGATAGGCTATCGACCGAAGTCACGATCATGAGCTTTTTATGGTTTATACCTTTTCACTTATGTGAAAGTTATAGAGTACGACAAGTCCCGACTCCATGCGGCACCTTTTGTCCTTGTTTGGTTGTAAGGGTGCCATATGGGTTCGAGGATGTTGCGCTACCCTATAATAGTAGCATAAGTATTACTACTATCAGTCATTCTATTAGTTGGGTTTTTTTAATCTTAACTCTTGTGCCCCTTTGGCGGTACTTGCTATTCGGGGCTGACCCCGCTGGTTTTGTTTGGCCAGATCTCGTAGCAGAGCCAGAGGACACGATCTTCCTCCCTGACATCCATGGTGCATACTAGGAGCATGGCAGTTCGGGGACTCGAGTGGGTTTCTTCTCCACCACTCATGCTTATACTTTTGCGGCGTTTAGCCACCGGCACCTGTTAGCCGGATTACTTGATATTTTGTGTCAGTACATAATTGTAATTAAACAGACTGCAGCTGTGTATAATTTTGTACTCCTGACTCTCTGAGATAGCTAAATTACAAAGCTAGTCTCTCATGATCATTTTGATGAAGCGTCAGGGACGCCTTACTGCTTTATCTTTAATGTTCATTTAATTGCTGATTTGACTTAATTGATTGAGACATAGAGCTCTGTGGGACCATAGGAGACTTGATTGTAGCATGTACCCCCCTAGTCTCTCGACAGCCACGATCGCCGTATGATGTTACGTACCTCATATGGAGTAGCTGGCCTAGTCCGTCCCCGTATTTCGGTACTGGGGCGTGACAAAATGTGAGTAGTGTTGAACCCCTCGAAGATCCTTTAGCTTCACGTTTAAAATAAAGAATAGTATGCTATGTTTCTTACTGAGTTGCTCAATAACACCTTGCATGGAATTCAGAAAGAAAACTGTTATTGCTAGATGAATTGTATGCTTGTACGATATTGCGATGAAATACATGACAGGTGAAGCAAAGTCCCAAATACTTGGGCGGTGTGTATATATTGTCTTAGCTCGATGAATAGATAGTAATACAGATGCTAAGTCCCACAAGATTGGACGGTGAGTACATTGAGTTGGTTGGAAAGATGTATGGTATCAAAGATGTGGCAAAGGGATTGGGTAACAATATTCTATTATCCTGTGTCGATGTAGAATATTGATTACGTCAAGATCCTGAAAAGATGGCAAGATGGCATTATAAATGAGAATGGTGGTTGAATTACTTAGTTTTCTTTATCATGCATTATATGTTTTCTTCTTAGATAAGTTGCATATACTTGCATGGTCATGGACAAACTTGTATACAAGATAGTTTCCAGAACGGTAATCCGTGGCCACGGACCCGGTTCATCCTAGGTGGAACAAGGATGGTGTTGACGTACTGACATCGAAATTTTGGGACTTGCAGTGGGGGCTTGCTACTGCCCACTGAAAGGACGCCGAAATCCCATGGTGCTGAAGTAGTAGCACGGTGTTTCAAAAACCTCCCATGGATTTGCACCCCATTCAGATTTAACCGTTCGCCAATAAGATGGTCCAAGATGGCGTGTCACCAGTGACCTTCATATAGATAGGTCGAGTGCTAACAATGTCTTATGCAGGAAGAGTAAGTTATTACTCAAATACAGGAAAAGATGTCGGCTGTTGATAAGAATCACCTGAATAGTGATATTTATATTGAATCATAATATTGTTCCTAATAATGTCTTGTGCAGGCTGAGTAAGTATTATGAATATACAGGAATGGCTATACGACCGTGGGTAAGAATCACCAAAGGGTGATAACAGCATGCTCTAAATTATGTTGTCTATGAGATTTGTATGCTTTACTTCTTATCGGCTATAAATATGAAATCGACCATAAGGCAACAAGAAAGACCACTGTTAATAATGTTCTATAACATGATTACTTAGTGTTGTCTTCTTAGGTGAGTCGGGCCAGCACCGCTCACCGGTACATTAATGATGCACTGACCCACGTTGTGGGCAATATTACAGGTGCTTGTGTATGGAGGAAATCGTTTGATTAGTGCTTGGCATCGATGATTCGGATGGGTGCGCAGAAGCTCTTCTTTCAAGATGATGTCTTCTGCTATACAGGACATAATGTATGGAACAGTATAACTCTGTTTTACCAGTAAGATTGTAGCCATATTGGCAAGTTCATTATAAAGAAGTCGGTATATTCAGTTGTAGCCTAAAGGGCAAGTGTATACATTCAGTTGGCAATTCAAGAGTCTTGTAATCAGTTGTAAATTCTGTGTTCCGCTATAAGTCTGTAATCCATTACAATCATCAATAAAGAGATATATTTCTTCATATCTTGTGTGACTTCAATTTATCTGCTTGGTTTTGCTGCGCTGTCGATATTTTCTGAGAAATACCAGGAACTGTAATGATTTTGTATTGTACAAGTGCAATCTAGACTTGTACGGCATCATACCCAGTAGCTAGTTTTCGATCCTCCGAGATCGGGACGTGACATAATGGTATCAGAGCACGACTTTACGTCCTTGGATTCTTATTCGATTTGTTTCAAATCAATGTTGCTACTAAGATGATTCCAAGATGCTTCCGTAATGATTCAAAGACTGCTTCCATGATTATTCAAAGTTGCTTCCACGGTGAATCAAAGTTGCTTTCGCGATGAAATCAAAGTTGCCTCTATGATGACTCATAGTGCTTTTGCGATTATTTCGTGTTGCTTCCAAACTATTCTAAGTTGTTCCCTTGACTGAAAGTTCGTTGATCCTTCTAGCCGCTCATTGGGTGTTCCATACAATAAGTCTAAATATGTGGGCTGTGATATGTGTGATTTTTTGAATTTCTAAAAGATACCATAACGAATAACAATAATGCGATGCGATAATAAGTTTGTGATGTATGCTGGATGTCTTATGTGTGGGATTCATTGAAGTCGATTGTTATGCAGCAATCGACCGTGGGTGATGGCATGGTATGTTGGAACAGAATGTGCATGGATTTCAATGAATGGGAAACGACAGAATCTTGAGTCGGTATTTATGGTCAGCATAACCACTATAGGATGGATAGTCCGTATTGGACGTTGGTTTGGTGCGAAGGGAATATTATATCGAGTATGGCTTGAGCTCTGAGTGGTATATGGCTTTACTCTCTTAGCGATAAGATGACCCTTGACGTGTTTATAATTTAGTGATTGCTTTACCTATAAGGTATTGGTTAGTATCGAATCGTAGCTGAGATTGCGGTTGATACATGACGTCTAGGCGTGTCCCTTGATGATTATGTTCGAATAAATCGTTGTGAGATTTTGTTGTGTTCAGATGAACCATCGCTAGACCTTGATGGTTAGCATTATGTTGGGTAAAAGGATTGTAGGCTTAGTAACGATGGTGGGTGTTACTATCGAAAGATTTTGCGAGAACAACTATGGACTGAATATTGAACGATGTTGGAATTAAGTAAAATAAATTGCATGTTAGACGTAGAGAATATTGATGGTGATGTTAGACGCTTATCGGGATGTTGCGAATCATCTAGAAGATGCAGAGAGTTGCATCAACGACCAAAAAGTAGAAAATAGGCTTGAGGAATAGATGATCTTAGCACGTTGTGCAGTTGTGCTTGAGAGGATTTGATGTGTTCCGAATTAACAAGTTATAACCCTTGACTATTTTCAGGCACAAAGAATGAGTACTTGTCCCTTGATGCACGAAAGAGTAGACGTTCCTTGTGAGAGTCAAATGGCTGGTATACGAATAAGTATCGAAGTGCAGCTATATGTAATAGACCATGTCGGTAGATAATGTTGTCGCATGAATAACGAGTTGGGTGGAATATAGAATTATTGGATGATGACTTAGCGAATGAGTTATGTTATATCTACTAAGATGACCGATATACGAATGCTGGATGATTGATGCCATAGTGATTGGATCGATGCATGAATAGTAAATCTTCGTATAGAATCACAAGAAGATAATACAAAATGAATATTGATGGTTAACGTAGAGTGCTAAGAGATGACCCTGTTGGGTGCTGGTGAAAATTTATAAATGATGCTTTCGGAAGAAATACGATTATGTAGTTGCCTTATTTTGTTGGTTAAGAGAGTACAGACCGTATCGATGATCTAAAAATGTGGGAAATGAATATGTCATAAAGAGACCGTGGAAAAGATGCTAAATAGTAGACTATTGAGGTAACAATATTGGATTATAACTCAGAATAGTTGACCCAGTTGAATAGATAATTTGAGTACGATATGAGGATGCAAGTTGGATCGAGCAGATGCTATGTCTATGCAAGTGGAAACTAAAAGTTTGGATATTCGATTGAGGAGTTTTATATGATAGCTTCAGGAGTAACCCATAAGAATTATCAGATAGATTTTGTCGGTTGCGGGTAAGTCTAGAATGAGACTTCGTTGGGTATGGCCTGAGTATGAGTACGGGTAGAATGACTTGACCCTAGAATGTCTGTTGATTGCCTAGAATGTCGGTTGGTTGTTTAGAATATCGGTTGGTTGCCTAGAGTGTCGGTTGGTTGCATAGAATGTCGGTTGGTTGCCTAAGTTTCAGTTTGGTTGGCTATGTCTTTTCAGTTGTTCGTGTTGGGAATAAGTTCATAAGATTGGGGTGGTGTCCCATATCCCTAAGTTGGTCAGACCATAGAGTTGTCCCTATGATAAGAATTGGTTGCTTCTAAGATAAGAAATAAGTATGTCCTTGATAGCTATCCATCTCATATGAGTTAGCTGAATATCTGGTTTAGCTCAGATTAGCTGACCGAAGAGACTTGACTGAATGCTAAGTTGACTGTTGGAAAACCATAGGATGTTCCTATTGATGTTGCATGAGTATAGTCGGAATGAGTAAGATGTGTCGGAAGGTAAACCTCGAAATAGAATGGAGATTGGAAAATTTGATGTTATAATGTTGGATGGGATGACGGATCATATTAGTTTCGGAACTTGTTGTCTTATTTGGGAATGTCAAAAATTTGCTAAAGCTGGTTGGATTTGGTTGATTAATATTGAGCTGCGTAAATTGATGGTAGTGCCTTGAGACAGTTAGAATAATTTTATTGATCGAATCAGAATTGAGAATAGGTATAACGATGGAATTGGATAGTGCATGTAGCCGAGATCGGCGAGAGCGAATGTGAATAGAAATGACCCTCGGGATTAATGTTGCTGGAATATGAGAGTTGCTTATGCGAGAGGATAATATGTTGGCTTGATCAATACGAGGAAATGTTTTAGTACAGCAAAAAGTGTTACTAGGGTGGAATGATGGTACAATTTGATGGATGAATCATGATCAAGAAATTTATGAGTCATAAACAAAGTATATGGATACGAATGATGACGAGTACAAGATTTGATCGATAAGAATCGGGGTATCGAAATGAAATGGGGCAATAAGATTTATCAACTTTGGTGGCATAAATGACAATGAACTTGAAAGGAATATTTGATACATCTAAGTCGAAATACTTTGGAAAATTTCTCGAGTTGGAATTGGTAACATCTATTGTGTTATTAGTTGGTTAGGATATTGAATAAACAAGTGGGATTATACGAGATGCTTGAAAAGAATTACCGATGTTCGAAAAAGAAGTTACACCGTAGCTCGTTCGTTTTCTCTATCACTGAACTTGCCTGAAGTGCATGTAGTTCTGGGATGCCTAAAATATGTGTATGATTCCAACTAAGTGGTATGCTGAATTCAAACGAAGCCACGGGGAGGATTATCATGTGCTAAGGAATTGCATGAGTGTCAGAGAAAAGATCAAAGATAGTAAACTATTTAGAATCAATTGGGATGCTGTAACGAGACCGTACACTATTTGAAATCAATCGAAATATTGCGACAAAATGTTTAAATGGTGTAAGTTGATCGTGGAAAAAGTTTCTTAAAAAGTCGGTTGAAGTTTTGGGGATGAGTTTTGTTTTAAGTTTCGAGGACGAAACTTTTTCTGAGTGGTATATATTGTAGTGTTCCGACCCACAAGATACCTTATGATGGATGGTTGGTTCGATGAAGCCTTGTTGGACTTGGGAATATGTGAAGGATCGCTTGGAAGGCTATACGATCATGGCAGGAATCGTCTTATAAATGTGAGTAGTGTTGAACCCCTCGAAGATCCTTTAGCTTCACGCTTAAAATAAAGGATAGTATGCTATGTTTCTTACTGAGTTGCTCAATAACACCTTACATAGAATTCGAAAAGATAATGAAAGATAAATAATCACCTGAATGTTAACTGTTATTGCTAGATAAATTGTATGCTTGTGCGATGTTGCGATAAAATACATGACAGGTGAAGCAAAGTCCCAAATACTTGGACGGTGGGTATATCGAGCCTTACTCGATGAATAGATGGTAATACAGATGCTAAGTCCCACAAGATTGGGCAGTGAGTACATTGAGTTGGTTGAAAAGATGTATGGTATCAAAGATGTGGCAAAGAAATTGGATAACAATATTCTATTATCCTGTGCCGATGTAGAATGTTGATTATGCCAAGATCCTGAAAAGATGGCAAGATGGCATTATGAATGAGAATGGTGGCTGAATTACTTAGTTTTTCTTATCATGCATTATATGTTTTCTTCTTAGATAAGTTGTATATACTTGCATGGTCATGGACAAACTTGTATACAAGGTAGTTCCCAGAACGGTAATCCGCGGCCACGGACTCGGTTCATCCTAGGGGGAACAAGGATGGCGTCGACGTACTGACATCAGGATTTTGGGACTTACAGTGGGGGCTTGCTACCGTCCACTGAAAGGACGTCGAAATCCCATGGTGCTGAAGTAGTAGCACGGTGTTTCGGAAACCTCCCATGGATTCGCACCCCATTCGGAGTTAGCCGTTCGTCTGTAAGATGGTCCAAGATGGCGTATCGCCAGTGACCTTCATATAGATAGGTCCAGTGCTAACAATGTCTTATGCATGCAGAGTAAGTTATTACTCAAATACAGGGAAGGATGTTGATTGTTGATAAGAATCACTTGAACGGTGATATTTATATTGAATCATGATATCGTTCCTAAAGATATCTTGTGCAGGCTGAGTAAGTATTATAAATATACAGTAATGGCTATACGACCGTGGGTAAGAATCACCAAAAGGTGATAACAGCATGCTTTAAATTATGTTGTCTATGAGATTTGCATGCTTTACTTCTTGTCGGCTATAAATATGAAATCGACCCTAAGGCAACAAGAAAGTCCACTGTTAATAATGTTCTATAATATGATTACTTAGTGTTGTCTTCTTAAGTGAGTCGGACCAGCACCGCTCGCCAGTACATTGATGATGTACTGACCCACGTTGTGGGCAATATTACAGGTGCTTGTGTATGGGAAAAATCGTTTGATTAGTGCTTAGCATCGATGATTTGGATGGGTGTGCAGAAGCTCTTCTTTCAAGATGATGTCTTCTGCTATACGGGACATAATGTATGGAACAGTGTAACTCAGTTATACCAGTGAGATTGTAGCCATATTGGCAAGTTCATTGTAAAAAAGTCGGTATATTCAGTTGTAGCCTAAAGGGCAAGTGTATACATTCAGTTGGCTATTCAAGAGTCTTGTAATCAGTTGTAAATTCTGTGTTCCGCTGCAAGTCTTGTAATCTATTACAATCATCAATAAAGAGATATATTTCTTCATATCTTATGTGACTTTAATTTATCTGCTTGGTTTTGCTGTGCTGTCGATGTTTTCTGAGAAATACCAGGAACTGTAATGGTTTTGCCTTGTACAAGTGCAATCTAGACTTGTATGGTATCACGTCCAATAGCTAGTTTTCGATCCTCTGGGATCGGGACGTGACACAGGCTTCATAATAAATGCGATGTTGTGGTAGTGCAATGACTTAGTTGTACTACTGCGAGCCTGCGGTAGGATATAGGAGATAGGATGTTAGGATGAAAGGATACTCAATCACGATTAGGATTCCTTGAGAGATTCCTGGGACAACCCATAAGAATCTCGCTATAAACTTTATCTCGGAGTCAGTTTCCACTCGTCTCCTTCTACTCTTCCTTGTTCTTGTTGAATTGCATTCTTGGTAATTGTTGTTAAATTCATTCTTAAATTTCGTTGTTGACTTTTATTTTTATATGAGATGAATTTTATAGACTAGGTTAAGGTATATTCTGATGACATATTCGATGAGGACAGTACGAAAGGTAAATATCTGCCTTGGTTATGAAGTCTAGAGTTTATCGCAGCCATACTAGCTGGCATGGCAAAAACATAGAGCCTGACTTTGGATATACTTATATTAATTATGGAATTTAGAGTTTCTCATAGCCATACTGATTGGCGTTGTGAGAATTCTAGATAACATGATTATAGAAGAATATACCTTAGTTATGGACTCTATCGTCTATCGCAGCTATGCTTACTAGCGTGGCGAGGGTTCTGGGTAACGTGATTACGGATGGACATATATGAATATCATATCGTATCTTAATTTGGTTCTTAAATATCATCTATGTTATTCCATATCTATTATAATAGGATTTAATTCCATCACCTTATTAGCTTAGGATATAGACGTTGTAACACCCCTGAATTTTTGAATTATTATTTTTATTATTTAATTGCCTTAAATAGGATTTTATGGAATTTATGAGTATTTTTTTAATTATTAGTAAATATGACCTTAGCTATTGTTGAGTTTTGGAGCACAAGACGTCTAGGAATTGTGGCGCAGATGATGTAGCAGTGAGCCTTGACTAGTGTATTAGCCATGCCAAGGGAGGTCTAGCCATAGTGATGCCCGAACTAGGAAAACCAAGCCAAGTTGTGAAAAGACTCATTTAAATCATTTAATTAGTTATTATTTAATATATTGATTTTTAGATGACTCAGTTCTACCCAATCAGCCCGAACCGAACCCAAACCAATTTCAAGCCCATGTAGGCATGTAGTAGACCAAAGACGACCATGTAGGCATATTTATGTGTGCAAATATTTCTTAAATTATTTTAGAATTTGATATTATATTTCTAATTATTAAATACTGTACAATATTGGTATTAATATTATTAAATAGGTATTTGACAATATTTGTATAATTTTTTGGACTCGAATAAGGAGTGTAGTATAGGTTCACTAAAAATAACCACTGGGTGATTTTTATTATTTTATTATTATTAAAGTAATTTTGTGATTAAATAATCATCATTATTATTATTAGATATTATTAATTGATTTTATCGCCAATTGAGTTGTTATACATATCTATAGATATTTAAATAAATTAATTATAAGGATAGATAATATTGGGATTTTTAAGATTTTATTGGGTGTATATATATATATATATATATATATATATATATATATATATATATATATATATATCAATATATATGTATATTAGGATATATATGTATATATATATATATATGTATATATATATATATATATATATATATATATATATATATATATATATATATATATATATATATATATATATATATATATATATATATTTATATATATATATATTAGAAAAAAGAGATAAGAAAAAGAAAAGAAAAAAAAGAAATTCGTGAACAGTGCTTGCACTGTTCACGCACCCCCCTCCCCGAGCCCTGTTCAAAACCGAAGTTTAGCCATTAATTTTTTTGTTATTTTCTTTGATCCATATCGATCAAATATTGGTCAATTTGATCTGAATTCTTTTCTACCCCATCCTAATCCTATTCTCCTTTAGATAAGCCCGAAACCTAATCAAATTTAGGTTTAAATCAATCAAAATTAGGATTTAAAAATCGGGTGTATATAACCATACAACCGTGAACCTATACGCGGACCGATCCCAGTTCTTCGAAGAAGAAACCTTTGTTTTTCGACGCAGAGCCGCCCCGGCAACCCCCCAGCCTTCGCGACCCATCCTGACACCGCGCCACCGCCTGTAACCGCCGTCGTCCGCCGTCAAAAGCCGAAGAAACACGCACGGAAACAGGGGACAAAGCAGCAGATTACGCAGCAAGGTACCCCTTTTTGCAAACTCCTTTCTTCCTGTAGGATCGATCAATTCCAATTCTATAAAGTCCTTTACGAAGCCAACATATACGACTACAAGACCTGTCAACCATTTAAAATTTAGATGCCCTAAAACTTTAGAAAATCGAGTCGAAACCTCGACGAAAAACAGGATAAACACACACTGTTTATAACAGTTTTGATCCTGTTTTGGAAGACCATACTTGATCAATCCAATGAGAAACCAAGGAAACAACCTGAAAAATATTTTAGACAACCCATAGGGCTTTAGAATCCTTTTTGTAGATTCTGAATTCATCGCTTATATGCCGCGTAATCTGTTTTCCAAAACGAAGAAAATTTGATTTCAAAATAGTTTAAAAACTTAAAATTCTTCCGATCCAATGTGCGTCCCGCCAATCCGGGCGATGTGGTCGCGAACCCAAAGCATCGAAAGGTGCGTATCGACTTCGCAGACGTGTGGGCTTTGACGGAATTCAAATTGGTCGCGTGTGCGCGACGAATTGGTTGCGTATCCGTCGAAAATTATCGTATCGACCTTTTCGAAATTCTCCAATTACTTTGTGCATGTTCGTCAGATCGAGACAAAACTTATGCCAACGGGACCGTATCATTTTTCTGGTCCTGTATGCCAAGTTTGGTCCAATTCTGAGACAGTTGATTGGATCGCCATTTTGCGGGCCCCACGATTCGATTCAATGGACGATTTTGTGCACGGCTCATCGGAATCTAAAATTGGACATACCGTTAGATTCGTATTATCAAAACAAATCCGTAGACATATAGTTTGATGACTTTAGAGACTATTTACTTTGGTACGCTTTTCGGTGCAAAGCGGGTCCAACGGCGGACACCGTTTTGATCCAAAATTATCGTTTTGCTCCTGTGTCCAGAATTGGACTTATGGATAGCCTATCCTAGCTATTTTTCTTATTCTAGGAATGTTGGTAATGTCTGTTTCAGCATCCGAGGACAGTTGCAGGAGTTCAGCTTTCGCGGACAATTGATTTGATAGGTTATTTAGACGTGGTTGAGTCTTCACCAGGCAAGTATACCTTGCCAAATTGTACAGTTTATTTTCATGCATTTTTATACTGTTATTTTTTTCTAGTTATATTTTATTGTCTGTCATTCGTGTTCATATTGCAGTCACTTTCTTATTTAATGTGCACGTGTCTTATTTGGTTATCTTATGCCATTGTTGTTCCATGTGAGTCTTCTGACGATATTGACTAGTCTTATACCTTTTTCCTTGAGCTTGATTTGACATGACTGTAGTTGCGATTGATTGCTAGACATTGGCCCTATTATCTCTAGGACTGGGAGCGTCCAATGGCGTTATGGTATTAGAGACTTCTTATCGACCTGTTATCCCGTCTCTAGGACCGGGAGTGTCCCATGGCATTACGGTAGTAGAGACTCATCTTTTGTTTCGAAGTTGGGAGCGTCCCATGGCGTTACGATATTGAGACGTCCTTATTGATCATTATTTATTTCACTTTCTTTCTGCATGTTATTCACTGTACAATAGGCTTGTATATTATGTATCTTGCTAGTCCTCTGAGGACCTGGTGATCTCTCCAGGCTTAGCTAGAGACGAGGACTACCCGGAGGTTTATGGTTCTGGAGTGGAGACTGGTGACGCACCTTCGCAGGAGGATGAGATAGTGGCTGAAGACTTCTCTTGAGACATGTCTCTTCATTCATAGACTTGTTATTTTATTTTCTTTCTTTTCAGTGGACAAGTAGTGGATTATTTATTTCTTTTACTGTGGTTTCGGGATGTCTTACCCGCACAGTTACTTTCATATTTCATGTTGGACAGATTTCTTTATTAGTATCATTTTATTGGACTTGATATCTCATATTTTATTTTCTGTACGGATGAGATTAGCTGTATACCTGTGACTTGTACTATATTCTGGGTTGTTATCATGATTTATAGCTTAAGCATTTCGCTAATGGGTTTACTTTGAGCTTTGGCCCATTGGTGAAGTGATGCTGGCATGTACCGTATCCTAGTCCTATACGTATTTTGGGACTGGGGTGTTACATATTTTTGTGGTGGCCCATGCAGGTCAACGTTAATCATTTCGGTTACGTTACTGTACCGACGTGAGCCTGCGAATATGATAGAAGGACCCTTAGGATCTCATCCACATCCTTATATTGTTTCACGTCCTTGAACTCTATATTCCGATTTCGAAATTATTTCCTTGACATGCATCCTGCTTGATATCAATTTCCTTTTAAGCTTATAAGTTTCGTTTGAGTGCAGTGAAATGGACCCGCAAGCCAGTGACGAAAACTCCACCGTCACCCCGTAGGGCGCTATAGTGACTCATGTCGACACGACCCCGCCACCGGTTGGAGGTTCTTCTACCCAACCTGACGGTCCAGCAGCTTCGCACTGACAAACGGACATGAGAGACAACATCCCATCCATGCCAGCACTGCCACCCATGCCACCGACGATGTTTCTCCAGCTTGGACAGACGATGGATCCCCAGCAGCTTTTCCAGACCATCTGTAACACCCAGTTTTCTGAAATTGGGATATTTTGAAAATTTATTATTTTTATTATTAAATAATGTTGATTCAGTCATGTTATGAATTTTGGTGATTTTTAGATAGTTTAAAACTATTTTCTAAGTCATGACTTATGACTTTGTAATTTTACTAGTATAACCCTAGTGTAAACCCTAGAGATTTCATAACCTAGAGACTAACCATGACCATGTAAGTCTAACCATGTGATTAGGATATCAAATTACCACTTTTTAGTCAAAAGGGTATTTTGATAATTTATTAGAATTTATTTGGATTTATGTAATTTATTATTATTTAATTAGTTGATTAGTGTCATGTTAGCTCCTAACCTAGTTTAGCACTAATCTAGAGGTTAGCAACTAACCTAGAAGACTAATATTAGATGTTAGCTTTATGTGTAAATATCTAGGTTTGATAAATATCTAGATATGTTACTTTTTAGATATTTTAGAAACCTAGAAATATCTATCCCCTTAGTCAAAACCTTAAGGGCTACGTTTGCTAGGTGGAAAGGAACCCTAATATCTACCCATACCCTTCCCATGGCAGCCCAACCCTATCCCCTCTATATAATCACACCCCCCTTTCATTCAAGCCTCTTTTAATTACGCTTAAAACCTAGTTTTCCCTACAACTTCAACCCTTCACCATTTAACCATTTTAACTCCAAATTGAGCCTAGTTTCTTGCATTGGAACCCCCTACTATTGAGGATGCTAAGGGAGACTAGCTAGCAAGGTTTTCAAGACATTTGGGCATCATCATTTGAAGAGGACACCCCCTACCTTGGTATTTTCTTGAGTTTTCACTCAATAGGTAAATATTCCCAAACCTTGTTAATATTGTGTTTTATCTTCATGGTTGCATGCATATAGGTATACCCTAGCTGTGGGTCAAGTTTGGTAGGAAATAGGTTTGGTTTGGTGTCCGTATCGGACACGTATCTATGTTTAAATTACAGTGTTTGGTGAAATGCCACTTAGGAATAAAAGTTGTTGTTTTCCAAAACAAATTACACATTTGGGTAGCCCTTAGCATGCTAGACACGAAACCCTAGGATTGAGCACGTTATCGTGTCGTGTCCGTGTCCAAAATGGACACAAACACGCTGTGCACACACAGTGCACTGTCCCCTGCAACCCGACATTGTTTTCTCCATGAATTGGACACGTAGACACGTGCCACTTGGCACAGAGGTGGGGGCACCCTCTGACAAGCCCCCCTCGAGTTTCGTGACACCTCATGTCGTGTCGAGTGAGAAATCCGACCCGCACTGACCACACACTACACTGCACACAGTATTAAACACGCACTGACACGGCCTTCGTGTCGTGTCTAGACACGACGTGGACAAAAAGTGTCAGGCCTAAACCCTAGCCCTAGACCTAGGCTACACCCTGACACAAGCACGACACATATCGATGCGTGTGTCGTGTCCACGAGGCTCTGTCCTCGCTGTACGAGACCGCACCATGCCCGCGTTCAGTCCCCTACTGTTCGGGGCTCACGCAGGACACGACACAACACGTGGAGGGGTGACACTTGGTGGACACGAGGGGGCAATATCTACGAACATTCCCCCCAAGTTTCGTGTCTTCTAGTGTTGTGTCGGACATGAATTCGTGTGTGCATCGAATTTGTACTGACAGCACACACGAGGAATTTGGGCTCTGATACGGGCTTGGACACGACACTGTACGACACTTGGACACGTTTCAGGCTGTGTGACACCTAGACCAACCCTAGGCGAACCTAGGAACACGACCACGAGACACATGGACACGTGTGTCGTGTCCTACACGCGTGTGCATCTCTGCACGACGCTGTGATACTGCAGTGTCTGGAATTTACCCGATTAGGATTTTTCACTCTTGGACACGTTGTGTCGTGTCGTAGTGGACACCTATGGACACCTACGACACGTACACACATGGGGGCACGTTTACCAACCACTGCACTCGAGTCTTAGTTAGGTTTTTGTGTCGATTTTGGGTTTACTTTTATGTTCAGTAATGAACAGTGATCCCTGGTTAATTTCAGTATTTATTTGAGATTCAAATTGATTTGTATGTATATATATATATACGTATATTTGTGTGTATATATACTGTATATATATGTATATAAGTATATGTGTGTGTATGTAAGTGTGTGAGTGTGTATATGTATGTATATATGTAAATATGTGTGTGTATATAAATAGGTATAAATATGTGTGTGTGTGTGTGTGTGTGTGTGTGTGTGTGTGTGTGTGTGTGTGTGTGTGTGTGTGTGTGTGTGTGTGTGTGTGTGTTGTGTGCCCCATTTCTCAGAATTTTTGAGATTAACTCCCCCCTGCTGTCAGGACACCCCATCACCCTAACCCTCACACCCTCACACTCTCACTCTCTTTCTACTCTCTCTCTCTCTATATATATATATGTTATGTATATATATATGTTATATTATATATAATTACATATTGGTATATATAAATTGGCTATATAATAGTTACATGTATATGGATATATTATATATATGTATTATATGTGGGTATTATATATATAGTTGGGTATATATGTAGGTTATATATAGGTGAGAATATAGGATATTAGATATATATTGTATAGATGTATGGCTATAGACACCTATATGAGATACCTATACATGGTATCTAGTTACACTAGCCTATAGCCTATGGATAGTGAGTTTGGAATTGACCAATAGGCTTAGTAGACCTAGGTTGACTAGCAAGTTGACCCTTGTTGACCATTATTGACCAAAGTCAACTACAGGTCAACCTTGACCTAGAATTGACTTAGATGGATTTTAGATGACTTGATGACTTAAGTTTGACTAAACCCTAACTAGATGATTATGTTAACCATATGGATTATGAGGGTAATCCTATATAGATTAAGATATGTTTGGGGTTAAGTGGAATACTTAGAGTTGAGTCATGACTTGAGTTGGAGTATGGGATTAGCTTGATTATAGGATTAAGGTTGGTATTATATATATGTATTTATGTGTGATATACTTTGTATAGATAATTGGTTATGCCTTAGCCTTGTGGTATAGAATCTTAGGTATCCTAAGACATGTTAGTCTATGTTTGGTTTTGAGTTAGCCTTATAGAGTTTGACTTAGATAGTTGACCATTGACCTAATTACCTTATAGACTAATCTATGATTAACCAAAACCTTAGTTAGTCTAAGATTGACCTAGACTTTGACCTAGTTTGACCATATTGACTAGTAATTGACTATTCTGACCATTGTTGACTAAACCCTAGATAACTTGACTAGTTTGGCTAGAATGTTTGACCAAGAGTTGACTTTAACCTATATTAGACTTGTTTAACCTTGTTTGACCTTGTATGACTTAGTTTAACTTCTTGTGACCTAGTATGACTTGATTTGACTTAGTTTGACTGTAGAGTTGACCAAGTTTGACTTTGACCTAGATTGGCTTAGAAATTATATAGATTGCATTGTAGATTTTATTTACCTTTATTTTGGACATGTCATAACTGTATTGCTCTATTTTAGGACATTGTGACCCTGGTACAGACATCTGATATTGCACTACTCTTTTCAGAATATCAGGCGAGTACATTCTCTGATAGTTCTCTCATTTATTTGTCACTTACTGTATTTCAGTTCTAGTTAGTTCTATGTGATTCTCAGTATCAACACGTATGGATATTTCTGGATTCATGTATCGACACATACCTTACTTGCTGGCCTCTATTACTGGAGTCATTGGAATCATTTCGGAATCATTTCTGGAATCATCATATATTGGCCGGACTCATCTCGATTCTTTTTGTTAATTTTGGATTCACTTGCTGGGCGAAGAAATATTCAGTAAGACATGTAGACATACCCCAAATCCGGAATCTCCTACTGGAATCTACCGGAAGCATAGCCATCTCTTGCCCGATCAGTGAGAGATGTGCCTGATACCTACAGCCGTTTACATGTCGACCTCGGTATTTTAAAACACACTGTTAGATCATAGTTGGACTCACCCTAGATTCATTGATCACTGTTGGACTCATCTTGTACCAAAAATCATCTGGTATCGGATTATATAGACTGGACTCACACTGGGATTACATTAGACTTATATCGTACTGTCTGGACTCATACATGTTATTCTAGTTCAGTTAGCTTTTATTACAGTCTTCATTGCCATGATTCTTCTCTTGTTTTAGTTACCTTTCTTTTCTTGCATCTTACTGTTTCTCTATGCCATTATTACCTGTATAAAACTGCCATGCTTATCAATAAAACTGTCTATAACTGCTTTATAGTTCTTTGTCATTTACTTGGGTTTTTCTAGATGAGTTGTACTCGTTCCTGTCCTGATTGGACCTGTTAAAAATATTACAGATGATAATCCTGAGGACACATGCCCTACTTACCATGGACCTAGCGAGGGATTAGCTACCTTTGGTCTCGACTCTCAGGAGTGATTCAGGAGATTAGCTAGTAGACTACTTTAGCTTTCATGTTTTGACTTGTTGTATTAAAGTTAAGATATTGAGTTTGTATTAAGTTTGTTTGAGATGATGTATTATTTTAGTAGTTAGTTGTTGTTGTCTTTAATTCCTTAGGTATAACTTCTGTGTTTTCTTATCGTGCTTTAGACTGTGATTGAGTATATCATACCCTTTACTTGTCCTCCATTCGGAGCTGATATCTGGACAAGTACATTTTATACACTGCATGAGATTAGTTAGCAACCTAGGACAGCTTACTACCGCCGACACTGCGACGTAGGCTGGACGTACCCACTTCTCGTGCCCCTATACAGGGTGCGGGTCGTGACACCATCTACGTGATGATGCAAGCATAACAACAAGTACAGTTGGAGGCCCAGCAGAGAAAGATGGAGCACATCGAGAATTGCATCGTATCAGCACTAGAGAGAGCCACTCCACCAGTTTCCCAGACGACGACGGGAACCATCGCAAACTTTTGCCAGTTAAAGCCAGACAAGTTCTCGGGCAAGGAGGAGCCCACCGAAGTTCATGAATGGCTCACCAACATTGAGCAACAATTGGAGGCAGCCGAGTTACCAAGAGATCGATGGATGATTGCCGTCAGGATGCAGCTGACCGACAATGCGCACCACTGGTAGCTTACAGAAGAGAAAAGACTTGGGCAAGATAAGGTCACTTGGGAGGAGTTCTCCAAACTCTTCCAAGAGATGTTTATCCCTGCCACTTTCAAAGTAGAGCTTCGAAGAAAATTCTTGCACCTCGAGCAAGGCAGCAGGACCGTGGAAGAATACAACGCCGAGTTTTTACGACTAAGCCGCTTCGCACCTACATTGATCCAGACTGAAGAAAAGAAGGCCGAGAAATTCTACGAGGGACTGAGCTATAGACTGCAGGAGCTTATTAGGGCTGTAGCACCTACCACTTACTCCAAAGTTCTTACTGCAGCACGATATTTAGAGCGAGTCCATCGAAAGGGGGCAAGCGAGAAACGACCACATCCAACAATACCATCAGCAAAAGCATCATGAGGAGGACCTGAAAGACGCGTCATCGCACACCAGCAAGCAAGAGCAGCCCCATATCCAAATCTAGAACTGCCAACTTGTGAGTTTTATGAAAGAAAAGGACATCTTCAGAGAGACTGTCACCGAAGACTAAACCAATGTTGAATTGTGGATCTATCCAGCATTTTGCACGAGACTGTCCGAATCCACGACCCGGGATGCAACCGCCGCAAAGACCTACTCAACCCGCAACACAAGGAGGATATCCATGAGGACCACTTCCCAACCAGGCAACACAGTTCGAGCGGGCGAGACAACAGGCGGAAGTACCACGACAAGGACAGGCCTTTACTATGAGGATTGAAGACGGTGCGACAACACAAGGAGCAAAAGAAGGTAACAACTTAAGGCTTTTATGATAATGATAGAGAGTAGAATATTAGTTAATGCTTGCTTGTTACATGTTTGCTTAGGAATAAGAATAGAAACATAGCACCCCTCCCCGAGCCCTGTTCAAAACCGAAGTTTAGTCATTATTTTTTTTTCTTTGATCCATATCGATCAAATGTTGGTCAATTTGATCCGAATTCTTTTCTACCCCATCCTAATCCTATTCTCCTTTAGATAAGCCCGAAACCTAATCGAATTTAGGTTTAAATCAATCAAAATTAGGATTTAAAAATCGGGTGTATATAAGCATACAACCGTGAACCTATACGCGGACCGATCCCAGTTCTTCGAAGAAGAAACCTTCGTTTTTCGACGCAGAGCCGCCCCAGCAACCCCCCAGCCTAGGCGACCCACCCTGACATCGTGCCATCGCCTGCAATCGCCGCCATCCGCCGTCAAACGCCTGAGAAACGAGCACGGAAATAGGGGACACAGCAGCAGATTACGCAGCAAGGTACGCCTTTTTGCAAACTCTTTTCTTCCTGTAGGATCGATCAATTCCAATTCTATAAAGTCCTTTACGAAGCCAACATATACGGCTACAAGACCTGTCAACCATTTAAAATTTAGATGCCCTAAAACTTTAGAAAATTGAGTCGAAACCTCGACGAAAAACAGGATATGCACACACTGTTTATAACAGTTTTGATCATATTTTGGAAGACCATACTTGATCAATCCAATAAGAAACCAAGGAAACAACCTGAACAATATTTTAGACAACCCATAGGGCTTTAGAATCCTTTTTGTAGATTCTGAATTCATCGCTTATATGCCGCGTAATCTGTTTTCCAAAACGAAGAAAAATCGATTTCAAAATAGTTTAAAAACTTAAAATTCTTCCGATCCAACGTGCATTCTGCCAATCCGGGCGACGTGGTCGCGAACCAAAAGCATCGAAAGGTGTGTATCGACTTCGCGGACGTGTAAGCTTTGACGGAATTCAAATTGGTCGCGTGTGCGCGACGAATTGGTTGCGTATCCGTCAAAAATTATCGTATCAGCCTTTTTGAAATTCTCTAATTACTTTGTGCACATTTGTCAGATCGAGAAGAAACTTGTGCCAACAGGACCGTATAGTTTTTTTGGTCCTATATGCCAAGTTTGGTCCAATTCTGAGACAGTTGATTGGATCGCCGTTTTGCGGGTCCCACGATCCGATTCAACGGACAATTTTGTGCACGGCTCATCAAAATCCAAAATCGGACATACCTTTGGGTTCGTATCATCAAAACAAATTTGTAGACATATAGTTTGACGACTTTAGAGACCGTTGACTTTGGCACGTTTTTCGGTGCAAAGTGGGTCCAACGGCGGACACCGTTTTGACCCGAAATTGCCGTTTTGCTCTTGTGTCCAGAATTGGACTTATGGGTAGCCTATCCTAGCTATTTTGCTTATTCTGGAAATGTTGGTAATGTCTGTTTCAGCATCCGAGGACATTTGCAGGAGTTCAGCTTTCGCGGATAATTAATTTGACAGGTTATTTAGACGTGGTTGAGTCTACAACAGGCAAGTATACCTTGCCAAATTGTACAGTTTATTTTCATGCATTTTTATGTTGTTATTTCTTTCCAGTTATATTTTATTGTCTGTCATTCGTGTTCATATTATAGTCACTTTCTTATTTTATGTGCACGTGTCTTATTTGGTTATCTTATGCCATTGTTGTTCCATGTGAGTCTTCTGACGATATTGACTAGTCTTCTACCTTCGCCCTTGAGCTTGATTTGACTTGACCTATAGTTATGATTAATTGCTAGACATTGGCCATGTTATCTCTAGGACTGGGAGCGTCCAATGGTGTTACGGTATTAGAGACTTCTTATCGACCTGTTATCCCGTCTCTAGGACCGGGAGTGTCCCATGGCATTACGGTAGTAGACACTCATCTTTTGTCTCGAGGTCGGGAGCGTCCCATGGCGTTACGATATTGAGATGTCCTTATTGATCATTGTTTATTTCACTTTCTTTCTGCATGTTATTCACTGTACAATAGGCTTGTATATTATGTATCTTGCTAGTCCTTTGAGGACCTGGTGATCTCTCCAGGCTTAGTTAGAGATGAGGACTACCCAGAGGTTTATGGTTCTGGAGTGGAGACTGGTGACGCACCTTCGCAGGAGGGCGAGATAGTGGCTAAAGACTTCTCTTGAGACATGTCTCTTCATTCATAGACTTGCTATTTGATTTTCTTTCTTTTCAGTGGACATGTAGTGGATTATTTATTTCTTTTACTGTGGTTTCGGGATGTCTTACCCGCACAGCTACTTTCATATTTCATGTTGGACAGATTTCTTTATTAGTATCATTTTATTGGACTTGATATCTCGTGTTTTATTTTCTATGTGGATGAGATTAGCTGTATACATGTGACTTGTACTATATTCTGGGTTGTTATCATGATTTACAGCTTAAGCATTTCGCTAATGGGCTTACTTTGAGCTTTGGCCCATTGGTGAAGTATTGCTGGCATGTACCGTATCCTAATCCTATACGTATTCTCAATGCATCCTCTACCGCGCCTTCCCTCCGCTCTTAATCTCTCTATCGCACCCCTGCACGGAGAGCCAAGGTCCGGTGAGCACCCTCCACACTTCCTCCCTGTCGAAATCCCTCCTGCCACGAACATCACCAGCCCCTACCTCCTCGAGTCACACCGCCGCCAAAAAGCCCACGGCATCTTCCCGCCGCCGTCGTGCCGCATCTTCTCGGTGCCGCATTTTCTCGGTGCCACCCAAGTCGTCCCCTCCACCGATCGATCTCATCGGCTCTGTCCTCTTCTCCTCTGTGTCGAAGCCTCTCGACCGGACCGCACGCAACTCGCTACCGTCTCTCCAATAAACTCCCCGGAGGTGAGCTGTCTCCCTTTCTTTCACTCTTCGATTCTTTTCCCTTTTGCTTCCTCTCTCTTCACAGGAGGGGAGGGGAGGTTATGGGGAAGGAGATATGGGCCGGGTGTAGGCAGCAGTCCAGTGAGGTGTTGGGCCTACTTTATTTAATTTATTTTTATTAGTTTTTGGGTTGGGCTTAGATTAATTTTTATTGGTTTTGACTTATTGGTTTTGATTAACTGTTTTGCTTTGTTTTATTAGTTTCTATATTTTGGGCTCACTAATTTTGGATTCATATAAGGGTTTCAGGGAATCAATGATTGGGCCCAGTTTAAATTCAAAGGAATTTAGGTTATTATTATTGTTGTTGTTATTTTGTTATATTATTATTTTGTTGTTATTATTATTTGGTTGGGCCAGATTTCTAACTAATAATGTCAAATATTTTTTTTAGGTGTCCTTTCTCTAAGTTGGACCGTGGCTCAAAGCCACCCAGCCGTCCAAGGGGGGATTCGAACCGCACTACCACTAGGCTAGTGCCTTTGGGACTAATTTAGACTTTTATATATATATATATATATATATATATATATATATATATATATATATATATATATATATATTGTTGGCCCATTCCATGGTCACACCCGATTTCGATAATCGACTTACACTTTAGTCCATATACAAAATATAGACAATGCTGCTAACTATTTCAGGATACATGAAATCTTATTCAACGGACGATGTACTGCATAATTCCAAGCGTCAAAGTCATCAAAATTCTGAAGACTCCTTTTCTACTTTTATTCTGTATTTTTACAATTTATTGAGTCTAGGAATTTCTTTGTAAAATCAAGTATGGTATTACTGGCTTAGGGTTAAAAATTATTCTCATTTTTTCAAAATCTACTTTTACCCTAATATTTTCGATTACAAATATTCCATAATTATATTTCGAAAATATTCCTTTTAAATGATTTTACAAATTTCCAAAAACTGTTTGAAAACAATTTTAAATCTCCTGACAGAACTCAGAGCCGAGTTCGGCCCGAGTTCGGCCCGAACTCTGACCGAGTTCGGTCAGTTTGTATTCAAACTTCAGTTGCCTCCAAATCTGCGAGCAACGTCTATATTGCGAGATTTTTGTATCCGAACTCTGCCCGAGTTCTGCCCGAGTTCGGTTGGTGAAAACACCTATAAATAGAGAAGAACTTTTCATTTCAAAACATCAATTCATTCTTCATCTCTTCTCTATTTCATCTCAAGTGTTTTCTAAGTGATCCAAGAATTTCAAATCTCACCTATACTTCTCTTAGCCAAAAGCCAGTACTATCACATTTGATTTAGAAGTCTTTTGGTTATTCAGAGTTGTAAAGAGGTCGTCAAGTTTCAACAACAATTCCTGTTGTGGAGCTGGTCGTGCGCTCGTCACCAAGCACGGTGTATGTTGGAGTTGGTCGTGCACTCGTCAACAAGCACGGTGGTGTAAGAGTTGCAAGCACTCAGTTAAAGCTTGTGCCTTTAGTGGATTAACATCGAGCAAGAGTACTCGAGACTGGATTAGTCCTCTCAGAGGGATACCAGTATACATCGCTGTGTTACTGAGTTTGATTCTCCTATCTTTATTTACTGCTCTTACATCATTGCCATAGTTTAATTTTTTAATTGGTGATTTTATTTCCGCTGCACACACGCACTCTATTCACCCCCCCTCTAGAAGTGCTCAACGATCCTACAATTGGTATCAGAGCTGGTTATATTCTCATATAACATATCCTAGAAAGTATATATATGGCAGCCGTGAAATCTATATTCAACGGTGAAGGGCAATCCACAAATAGACCTCCCCTATTTGATGGAACAAACTATACATACTGGAAAACACGTATGACTTTCTTTCTAAAGTCTCTAGATTTTGATTTATGGTCTATAGTCATTGATGGATATAAGAAACCACCACCTACAGTGGTTGAAGGTATTCTTATGGAAAAGCCGCATGACAAGTACACCGATGCTGAAAAAGCAAAGGCTAGTCTTGATGCTCGAGCCATCAATGCACTATTCTGTGCAATTGACAAAACAGAGTTCAATAGAGTTTCTACCTGCAAGACGTCTCATGAAATTTGGAAACTTCTTGAGGTAACCCATGAAGGGACTTCCCAAGTTAAGGAATCCAAAATCAGTAGACTGACTCAGGAATATGAATCTTTTAAAATGAAACCTGGTGAGTCAATTACACAGATGTTTACTCGTTTCCTTGATATAACTAATCCCCTTCAATCTCTTGGTAAAGATTACAGCAACCATGAGAAGATCAGGAAAGTGCTGCGGGCTCTTACAAAGAACTGGAATCCAAAAGCCACAGCAATCATTGAAGGAAACGATCTCACCACGATGACTTTAGAAACATTGATGGGCAAGTTGATGACTCATGAGCTCGACTTACAAGATTTTGAAGAGGCCACACCAAAAGAAAAGACTATCGCCTTCAAAGCTCAAGCAAGAAAATCAGCATGCAATGACTCAGACGAAGAATCATCAAGTGGTGATGAACGTGCCTTACTTGTGAAGAACTTCAAGAAATATCTAAAGTTCACAAGCAGGAAGAAGAAAGACATCCAAGAAAGCAATGAAGACGAGACAATATGTTTCGGATGCAAGAAATCAGGGCACATGAAGAAGGACTGTCCAGCTATCAAGAAGAGCAGTCCATATGATCGGTCAAGATCAAACAGAAGATCCACATCTGGCCGAAAGTATGCCAACACAAGCATCTGGCACGAGAGTGATGCCAGTGACTCAGAAGAAGAAGACAGACCCTGCAGCAATGCAAATGTTTGTCTTATGGCATTCGAAAAGGTATCATCTAATCCTCTGTTTGATGAGTTTACTTTTGAAGAACTAGAGACTGCCTTTAGCGACTTACTTGAAGATCACAAAACTGTGCTCGACAAGTATAAGCAATCTCGAAAAGAGATTAAGGCACACACAGCCGAGATAGCTAGACTGTCTAATCTTCTTCAAGAGATTAAAGAGACGTCTACTACCGGTAACACGGAAGAGATAGCCAAACTCAATGTAGACTATCATGAGGCTATCCTCACTATTCAAAAGAAAGAAAGAGATTATGGTAAGATGCAAAAACTGTATGACACAGAGAAGAGAATGCACTTAGTAACAGAACACAGACTCTCAGTTATGACTGCTAAATATGAAGAGTCTATTGCGATTTCTAAAAAGTTAGAAATCAAGTTAGGCAAACAGGCTATACCTGTGACAGAGCCTAATTTTAGTCCTAATGCTAAGCATACACCTAAGAGGACTAAAAACAAGAAAGCACATAAGAAACACGAATATCATCATGCTTTCACTTATAGGTTCTCCAAGAAACCAAACAAGCATGTGAACTCAGTTTCAACCTCATCTGGTTCTAAACTGACTTGCACGTATTGTGGTACACATGGTCATATATCACAATACTGTCTTGCAAGAAAACTTGTTGATAACCATACTTTAGTCTGGAGACCTAAAGCTAATCAGCATGGACCCTTCAGAAAATGGGTACCAAAGGATTCATCTACTTGTTTTGTAGGTGGACCCTCAACCCTCTCATGCTAGAAGCAAGTGGATCCTCGATAGCGGATGTTCGCGACACATGACTGGTGATGCATCTTTATTCGCTACGCTATCGATGAAGAAAGAAGGATATGTCTCCTTCGGAAATAACTTGAGAGGTGACATTATAGGTAATGGCACTGTAGGTATGTCTCCTTACCCTATAATAAAAGATGTTTGTCTAGTAACCGAATTGAAACATAACCTACTGAGTATAAGTCATTTGGCAGATAATGGTTATGGCATCAATTTTGTGAAAGATAAATGTACTATATATGATATGTCATCTGGTGATCCCATATATAAAGGGATTAGAGAAGACAATATATATGTTTTCTTTTTGGAGAATACTAATAATGCAGGAAGGTGTCTAGTAGCCAATCAAAATGAAAGCTGGCTATGGCACATGAGACTAGGACATGCAAACATGGATACTATCTCACGTCTGAACACAAAGAAGTTGGTAAAAGGACTCCCAGAAATTCCATTCAAGAGAGACATGGTATGTGCTGACTGTGAAAAGAACAAAGCACATAGGTCATCTTTTAAATCCATCAACGCTGTAAGTACTTCGAGACCTTTGCAGTTGATTCATATGGATTTATTTGGTCCTAGTAGAGTCGCTAGTCTTGGCGGTAAACTCTATGCTTTTGTCATTGTTGATGATTTCTCTCGTTTTACATGGGTTTATTTTTTATCAAACAAAAGTGATGCAATTTTTGAATTTCAGATATTTTGTAAAAAGGTTCAAAACGAAAAAGGCTTCATGATTACTCGTATCCGAAGTGATCATGGTGGCGAATTCGAAAATACTGATTTCAAAAAGTTTTGTGATGATAGTGGATACTACCACGAATTTTCTTGTCCTAGAACTCCCCAACAGAATGGTGTTGTGGAGCGGAAGAATCGTACTCTAAGCGAAATGGCTAGAGTCATGCTTAATCAGCATAATCTTCCTAAATATTTTTGGGCAGAAGCTGTTAGTACAGCCTGTTATATTTTAAATAGGGTGTTAATTCGACCTATATCGAAGAAAACACCATATGAGCTTTGGTTTGGAAGAATTCCAAACATATCTTATTTTAAAGTTTTTGGTTGTCGCTGTTTCATCCTGAACACCAAGGATAACTTGGGAAAGTTCGACTCGAAAGCAGATGACGGGATATTTCTCGGATATGCTGCTAAGAGTAAAGGATATAGAATTTTCAATAAAAGATCTTTGATTGTTGAAGAAAGTGTTAATGTTACCTTTGATGAGTTGAATAGTCATAGATCTAGCGACAGTGATGATGAAGATGCACCTACAAAGACAAAGAAGAGTTCTGAGAAAGATCCTACCCAAGAGGCAAGAACCGATAAAAGTCCTGAAGATGCAGGAACTGAGAAGAGCCTTGTGAAAGGTATGGCCCAAAGATTCGAATCATTAAGATTCAAACCAGATCATCCAGAAACTCTCATAATAGGTGATGTATCCAAAGGTGTAAGTACTCGTTCATCTCTTAGAGATTCTGAGGTAGCAGCTAATGTAGCATTTATTTCTCAAATAGAACCTAAGAATGTTAATGAGGCTTTTTCTGATGAATTTTGGATTTCTGCCATGCAAGAGGAACTTAATCAATTTGAGAGAAACCAAGTTTGGGAACTCGTTCCTAAACCTATTGGTCAATCGATAATTGGTACCAAATGGGTGTTCCGAAATAAACTTAGTGAAGATGGTCAAGTTCTACGCAACAAAGCACGTCTAGTTGCACAAGGTTATAATCAAGAAGAAGGAATTGATTATGATGAGACCTATGCTCCTGTTGCTAGACTAGAAGCCATTCGCATGTTTTGCGCTTTTGCTTGTTTTAATGATTTCAAACTTTTTCAAATGGACGTGAAAAGCGCATTTTTAAATGGATTTTTGAAAGAAGAAGTTTTTGTGAAACAATCCCCTGGTTTTGAAGATTTTCAAAAACCTGATCACGTCTTCAAGCTTAAGAAAGCACTCTATGGACTCAAACAAGCACCTCGTGCTTGGTATGAACGCCTAAGCGCCTTCTTACTTGATAATGGTTTTTCAAAAGGCAAGATTGATACTACTCTTTTTATTAAATCTTTGAATAATAATATACTTCTAGTGCAAATTTATGTAGATGACATTATATTCGGTTCTACTAATGAACAACTTTGTCAAGAATTTGCCAAGTGTATGCAGAGTGAATTTGAAATGAGCATGATGGGAGAGCTGAACTTCTTCCTAGGATTGCAAATCAAACAACACTCAAATGGAACATTCATCAACCAAGCCAAGTACACGAAGGACATACTGAAGAAGTACGACTTCGAAAATGTAAAGCCAATTGGGACGCCTATGGCTACATCTACAAAGCTTGATGCTGATGAAAGTGGCAAACCTGTTGATCAGCGTAAGTATCGAGGTATAATTGGTAGTTTATTATATTTAACTGCTAGTCGCCCTGATATTATGTTTAGTGTTTGCATCTGTGCAAGATATCAGGCAAATCCTAAGGAATCACATCTTAGTGCCGTTAAGCGTATCTTCCGATACCTTAAAGGAACTTCTACAGTTGGCTTATGGTATCCCAAAACCAAATCCTTTGACCTTATAGGTTACTCGGATGCGGATTTTGCCGGATGCAAAGTGGACCGTAAAAGTACCAGTGGTACATGTCATTTCTTGGGAAAGGCCCTAGTCTCTTGGTTTAGCAAGAAGCAAAATTCAGTAGCATTATCAACAACTGAGGCTGAGTATATCGCCGCAGGACGTTGTTGTGCTCAAATTTTGTGGATGAAGCAAACCTTAGAGGACTATAATCTGCACTATACAAATGTTCCTATATACTGTGACAACACTAGTGCAATTAATTTAACTAAGAACCCTATCTGTCATTCACGCACAAAGCACATAGAAGTTAGACATCATTTTCTACGTGATCATCAACAACACGGGGATATTTGCTTAAAATTTATTAATACTGAACATCAACTAGCAGATATTTTCACTAAACCCTTGGCTGAAGACCGTTTCAACATCTTGAGGCGTGAGCTCGGCATCCTTGAATTTTCGGACTCTTAATGCATATGGTATTTTAAACTGTTTTTAAATAACTTGATTATTTATTTATTTAACGAAAGTTATTTTGGGGACAAACTTATAAAGGGCAATGTCTGTCACCACGGCTACGGTCGAAGCGAAGCGGTACTTAAGTGTTCCCCGGTGAACCACCGTTAGCTGGGACATCCCCTACAGTTAACCCAAAATTACAGCAGTTAAAATATAAATCAGTCAAACTTTATTTATTAAACTTTTAATATACTCTGACTGCATTGACTGCCTCGGAAATGCAAGTGACCGAACTCGGCCCGAACTCTGACCGAGTTCGGACCGAACTCGGACCGAGTTCGGTCGGCGCTGTGATGGTTCCAGAACCGAACAGCCGGCCCTAGCACCTATTTAATCCACCCTTTCTTCCACTATTTCTCCACACCAAAACGAGAAATAGCTCTACCTCCTTCTAGAAGACTTTCCTCTTCCCTTCGTACAAGGCTTCGACGATCTTCTCCATCTCCACATGGCTCCGAAGCGTCAGCGAGGAAATTCTTCCCAGGGTGCTTCCTCATCTTCCGACTACACTCCAGCCAGTTTGTTCAGTCCAGCCAAACCTAGAGATCCCGAGGAATTCGATGGCACTCTATTTCCCGACAGAGACTTTTCCAATCTCTGGTTTGATTCCTTTTCTCTCCGTCGTATTTGTACTGGAGCATTTGTCAACTTTACAATCTTCTTCGAATATGTTCCTACTTTTGAACTACTTGGATTTCGCGACTTTTTTGAAGTCCAAGATAATATTTATGACAATGCTGTCCGTATGTTCTACTGCAACTTGCAAGTACAACAAAACGGAAATTTCTATTCCTGTGTTGCTGGACAGGAACTTGAATTTAGCGCCACTGATATCAGTAAATATTTTCACGTTCCTGATATTGGTGAAGCTCTTGTTGACATCCACCACATTCAGTTCCCTGCAGATGTCACCTTAGCTTCTTTTAGGGAATTGATTTGTCACCCCACTCCTCCTCCTCGGAGAATATTTTCTCGACATCTTAACCAAAATTTCTACGAACTTCATCGCATGATTTTCTCAGCCCTTCTTCCGAAGAAAGGCTCTACTGATGAAGTCACATTTTTGGAACTCTCTGCTTTGTATCACATTCATTTTGGAATTCCCTTTTCAATTCCAAAAACCATGATGTCCTGGATGCTCAACTGCAAGAATGCAGGAAGGAACCTTGTTTTTCCTATGCACCTTGCGAGTATCTTTCGCCGTTTCGAGATTGATCTTGAAACGTATGCTATTTATTCTACTGCTGTTGAGTTGACCCGCTCTCGTCGGTTTCCTCGACCTCCCGGTGCTGCTCCTGCTGATATTCCAGCTGATGCTGAGGCCCCTCCAGCAGATGCTCCTCCTGCTCCGGCCCCTGCTCCAGGACTCGATCATGCTTTCTACCAGCGATTTGATGAGTTCGTTGCGGTTTCCACGCAACGTTATCAGGACTCAGAGTTCAGGCACATTTCTCAGGCCCAGGTGCTGAGAAACAGTATTGCCGACCTACATTACAGTCTGGTGCATGATCCAGCCCATCCACTTACTATCCTTCCACACCCTGCTTTCCCTGGTCCCCGTTTTACTGATGAGGCCACTTTTCAGTATTTCGACCCGACCACTGCCTATTTTCCTCATGATCCTCCCGGTGCAGATGATGCAGAGTTGTGATATGGTTTCAGCCATAGGATAGTGGATTTTGATGCAGTTTATGTAGTACTTTTATTTTCTGTCTAAACTCTTTCAGTTAGACATTTATCAGATGTACCAGTTGATTTTCTAGTGGAATATTTATGTTATTTCAGTTTGTTTGCATTTCACTTTTCTATGCTGTGATTACTGTGATTACTACTGTTTTCTTTCACTTTGTCTTTTTATTGTTGGCTTCATGACTTACGGGGGAGCCGATTCATTTTACTACTTGACAAAGGGGGAGAAAATTGAGTATAACCAAAATCAGCCCAAACAATTTTTTCAGGTATTTTGATATATTATTTTTTTTGAAATATATTTTGGTATAGACTCAAGTTTTGTCAATTATCAAAATGGGGGAGATTGTTGGCCCATTCCATGGTCACACCCGATTTCGATAATCGACTTACACTTTAGTCCATATATAAAATATAGACAATGCTGCTAACTATTTCAGGATACATGAAATCTTATTCAACGGACGATGTACTGCATAATTCCAAGCGTCAAAGTCATCAAAATTCTGAAGACTCCTTTTCTACTTTTATTCTGTATTTTTACAATTTATTGAGTCTAGGAATTTCTTTGTAAAATCAAGTATGGTATTACTGGCTTAGGGTTAAAAATTATTCTCATTTTTTCAAAATCTACTTTTACCCTAATATTTTCGATTACAAATATTCCATAATTATATTTCGAAAATATTCCTTTTAAATGATTTTACAAATTTCCAAAAACTGTTTGAAAACAATTTTAAATCTCCTGACAGAACTCAGAGCCGAGTTCGGCCCGAGTTCGGCCCGAACTCTGACCGAGTTCGGTCAGTTTGTATTCAAACTTCAGTTGCCTCCAAATCTGCGAGCAACGTCTATATTGCGAGATTTTTGTATCCGAACTCTGCCCGAGTTCTGCCCGAGTTCGGTTGGTGAAAACACCTATAAATAGAGAAGAACTTTTCATTTCAAAACATCAATTCATTCTTCATCTCTTCTCTATTTCATCTCAAGTGTTTTCTAAGTGATCCAAGAATTTCAAATCTCACCTATACTTCTCTTAGCCAAAAGCCAGTACTATCACATTTGATTTAGAAGTCTTTTGGTTATTCAGAGTTGTAAAGAGGTCGTCAAGTTTCAACAACAATTCTTGTTGTGGAGCTGGTCGTGCGCTCGTCACCAAGCACGGTGTATGTTGGAGTTGGTCGTGCACTCGTCAACAAGCACGGTGGTGTAAGAGTTGCAAGCACTCAGTTAAAGCTTGTGCCTTTAGTGGATTAACATCGAGCAAGAGTACTCGAGACTGGATTAGTCCTCTCAGAGGGATACCAGTATACATCGCTGTGTTACTGAGTTTGATTCTCCTATCTTTATTTACTGCTCTTACATCATTGCCATAGTTTAATTTTTTAATTGGTGATTTTATTTCCGCTGCACACACGCACTCTATTCACCCCCCCCTCTAGAAGTGCTCAACGATCCTACATATATATATATATAATTTAATTCCCTTCGATTCACATCTTGACCGTGACTAGTCATGCGTTCCTATTTCTCGTAATTCTGACTACTTCATATCGATCCTAGGCTAATCGGGCTATTCCGGACCCAATGGCACAGTCCGTCCCATCAATTGAGATCGTCTTGCGTAGTTATGACATCCGCGACTATTCTGTGCCAACATGATCAAGTCACAAACATCTGCAACTTAACCAAGACAAGTACACCATTGCTTTTGTGCTTATTACATTATAATGCTATCCTTTATTGTGTTTCGTTTGATATCATGTTGGGACACGATTGTGACACGGTAGGCTTGATTGTATTATTGCTCGTTTATTGACTGTTTAGTAAGTTGGGAGGGAAAATGTCCATTAGATATGTGAACAAACCCCATGAATGTTAATGTGGATAGCTAAGTCATACACCTCACGTATGGGTTAGCCGTATAAAAAATCTAGATAGCCATCTATGATGTGCCGTATTAGCCCAGCCGTTCACATGCCGAAAGGTATTTTAAATGCACATTGTCTGTTAGTTTTCAATGTTCATGATTCAATTGTCTTGTTCATACTTGTTCTTGCTAGTGATTTCTTGTACATGTTTATCGTTTTCAGTTCATACAAATGTTTCCTTATTTTCTAATGCATCTCTACTGTCTAGCTTATTTTGTACTAAGTTACATAAATGCAATAGGGTTGTACTTTGCTCTTTTTCTGACTGGATTGTTGCAGGTGACTTGACATGCTTCCTACTTTTGCACTATGGACTATATGGGAGAGATAGAGACTTTGGATGTCGACTTTAGAGTCTAGATAGATTAGATATTTCTTGTATTTATTTATTTTAGCAAAATTTTGTATTATTGGAATTATAAATAAAATAATTATTGTGAATGAGTAATTAGATTAGTTTTTTTGTGTTTGAGATTAGCATTGAGACCTAGACAGCGCAGTACCGTCGATGCTGCGGCGTAGGCTGGACTTGGCTACGTACTCATATTTCGAAAAGCGGGTGCGGGTGCGGGTTGTGATATATATATATATATATATATATATATATATATATATATATATATATATATATATATATATCCAATATCTTAGAAATAGACTCATACAACCTAGAAATAGCTAGTTTGATCTAGTTTGACTAGTTTGACCTAGAGTTGACCTAGTTAGACTATTTTGACCTAGAAATGACTTTATGATCTAGAATTGGACTAGTTTGACTTGTATTCATTTCCAAACTTGGTATTGATATAATATTCCATATTTAGGTCTTCGAGACACCGAATCAGACGTTGTTGATACTACACATCGGATCTCAGGCGAGTACATTCTCTGATAGTTTCAATTATTTGATACTTGTAATGATTTATATTTTTAGTGATGTCTACTTGATTCCAAACACAATGGTCACACGAGTTAGTTATAGTTTCTGTTTTGATATACATATTATTCTCATATCTCATTAACATTTTGATCTCCTGCACATGTGTTGACACCATATTGTGATATTGTGGATAGCTAATCCTATTGGATTGAGCCGTACTCTTGCACTATTGTGGATAGCCAATCATGCTAGATTGATTCGTAATATTATGATATGGTGGATAGATAATCCTATTGGATTGAGCCGTACTATTATGGATTGTCAATCATACATTACCAGTATGATTGAGCAGTACTATTGGACATTGTTAATTAAAGAACACTTGTTGGAAGTGATGTTTCAAATACAGTTAGTTCAGTTTCTTTTTTATCTATTTCATATTCATTGTGATGCTTTTACTATTTTATTTTTTTTATTCTTATTACATGTTATGCTAGATAATTATGGTACAGTTCTTTATGCTCATCATGTATTACACTCACTATTACTGTTTTATAGCTTTTATCATTTAATTAGAACTGTTGTTAGAGATTGTGCTTTGCTCCAATTCTGACTGAATATATTTTTCAGACGACACTAATGACGGTTGTCCTACCTATTGCGGCCCACAAGAAGTGGTAGGCATAGACCGGGAGACTCTGATCCAGGAGGGCCTAGTCCCAGCTGAGGAAACTTTAGTGGCGACCCAGTTAGACTAGATTTTGTACTGGATATATCTCCAGCACTATTTGTCATGCCCCGACACGGAATCACCCGAATCATCGTCCTCGTAGGGGGCGTGATGCCGCACGAGCCTGGAGTTACGCTCGTGCAAGGCAAGATGACAAGTTCGCAAATGGTTATCTTTGAGTTGAACATTAACAACGAAAGAAAAATAGAGTATACGAAACCATTCTCTTTATTGATATTTGAAATGCGATTACATAGGCTTTCGATAGCCCAACAGAATTTGCCAGATTGGCTACAACACCCAGGTTCTCTCTTGTCCACAAAGGATTTTACCATTCCATACATCATGCCTTCTATATCTCGGCCGCATCAATCCTGTTGCATGTCCGAGCGTCAATGCGATTGCATGTCTCAATACGCTTCGGCATTCCAAGCCTCAACGCGTTCAAGCGAAGCTCTGTCGCGAGCAGACCAATCCTTGAACCTGCTAGCAAACTAGTGGAAGATTAGTACTTTCGTCCTCGCTGTACTGATCAAAAATCCACTTAATAAACCGACATTTAGTATTGTATTGATTCATGCAAACATACAATTTAGTTCTCTTTCTATGTTCACCTTAGGATGAGTTCATGGCATATTCGAAGACTGTAAGCATGTTATCATGGCAAACATGTTATTCAATTCGCATAAGTAAACAAGCAAGCAATCTCGTGGTTGTTTCGTGGCACGACTTACCAATATCGACGCACTCACCCTTGCAACGACGCAAGGTGAATACGCCTATCAGCTTTTTCTGTCATGTTATAAGTGCTCTCTATACGGATCTATATGTGCACAATATAAGTGTACCTTGCACTTTCGACCCAGGATCCATCCATGCAGGATATATGTATACCTTGCACTTCCAACCCATCGCCCTTAACTATATGGAGGTCACTAGCTTTCCAGGCTAGAATGGACTTATATTTATCGAATCGAAATATAAGACGATGTTAACTCTGTGCGGTTGCTAACCAAACATCAGAGGCCACCAAAATAATCGCAGCAAGTGGCTTATCACATTCACTAGAAGGTCGCTACCTGTCTAAATGAAGTGCACCAACAATACCGTAAACGTAATCCCTCCTAGGTCGAACGGCCCCAGCGCCCTGGTGCACCACGTTCGAGGGAATACCCATGCACGGGCTTTTATATCTTTAAGTCCATTTGACCATGCAACACATCTTATCTATCATACAACCAAGCAAGTTTCGCTTATCTCTATTTCAATTGGCACAACGCCCCAATGTCCTCAACGAACGCCCCGAAGGCCATGGACATTTCAAAGGCACCGTGCCTTATCGACAGTTATGTCACATCCGTGCCACAACTATTCTCCTCATCGCAATGATGTCGTCTTTTGTAAGTATTGTGCAGGTGCGCACATTCGTCGTCTTTCCTTGCATCGTGCATTCAATGCACGCCTCGAAGCCGTATTTCCTTGTTCTACGCCTTAGTATTCAACGGGTTATATTTATGTTCCATTCTTTTGATTCGTGCAACTGAGGCACGACTCGATAAGGTATTCAATGTTCTATCGCTCGTGCATCGAGGCACTCGCACCGATATAATCTTTCAATGTTCTAGCATGCTAACTCGTGCGCTGGGGCACAAAATGGCTTATGCACTGGGGCACTCATCGATATAGTTATCCTATGTTCTTATGGCTTGCGCACCGAGGCGCTCGCCTTTGCGATATTCAATATTTCATAGCGACTCGTACATTTGCCGTACGATTCATTTCAATTGTTCTATCCAGTGTTCGACACGTACTATGTTTATCTCTCTATCGAGCCACGCCCGTGGTGTTGATAGGTTAACTTAGCATACAATGATATATATTTTACTTAGGCATGAAGAAGTAGGAAAGAGAGTCAATGTCCCCCCACCTTGAGTCGATATGCCTTATCGTTTCGCCGAGCAGTTGCGGCTCGATTTCATAACTTCGTTGTACGACAACTCTCCTGATTTAGCCATTCGAGCACTTCGTGCTTCATTGAATTATACTTCCATTTTGTCTTACCGTGCCAATGCCTCAGTCTGTCGTAAGGCAACGATTTGCTTTTGCGGATCCCTTACTGAATAAGGCAAAAGATCGACCTCTAACAATTCAGCGTAAACGTATAGCCTACACATGAAACCAACTAAAATTAATACTTGCATCGATTCGGACTTGCGCCTTGGTCGATTCGATTTTTTAGAATCTTTGAGCCGTCTCAACGCACTTATCCTTCGGGGTAACGCAGCGCTTCGTATCGATTCAACTCGATGCATACTTTGGGACAAGGCAACTCTTCGCATCGACTTAGTTCGATGCGTTGCTCGGGACAACGTAACTCTCGTATCGATTCGTACCGATACACAATCGGGTCAACGCAACTCGCTGAGTCAACGCTTCAGCGTAATGCGCCGTGCGGAGCGGGGCATTACAAAATATACCACTCAAAACAAGGTTCGTCCTCGAACCAAAACCAACACTCCAATTAAGTGTTTTATAGATCATTTCACGATCTCGCCCCACCAATGTTGTTCAGTTTCACACTATCTCGTAAGCTTTTCATTAACATTTCAAAGTCATCCCTGCAGCTCGATTTGAATTTTGTATACAACTCGATTTAGATCCGTACCTATATTCAAGGCGTCCCGAAGATATATGTATTTCGACCAAGTCCAATGGTAGCAAATTGGAACAAAGCTGACAGATAAATTTCAATCATATGCTTGCCATCTCGTACTCCCTATCGAACTTATCTTTAAAAACTGTTCTCAAAATTTTATCGTATACATATATTCGATACATACGTGATTCATTCAATAAAGTCACTGCACGCGACGCGATTCAAAATCGCATTTCTTGTTTCGTATGTTTCATCGGGACTCTCAATTCTATGCGTCGCGTCAAGCCGTCGTGCATCCAATCACAACGAGTCTCCGTAACGCCTTACGTTCGACGTCGCTACCCAACTTATTTCTGAAGTTTCACTTCGTATCTTATCTCGACATGATTCCCTTTTGTTGACTTGTAAAAGTATCAACATTTAGGACTACGTCCGCTAGGTTACTTACCTAGACACCGTGCTCAAATTCTTCCGACGCAACTTTAAATTGATATTGCACAAAGGCCACAATCTATCTGACTCAAAAGTTTACATCAAGGCGACGGTGCTCAAGACAACGATCGCCTTGACACGAATGTCTTTACGATGCGCCTTACGTTCGATTTCCTAACGAGTAGGAATTCACTAGCCAAATTCTCAACTTATACGTCTCGCAACATCGAACATAATTTTGATTCACGAAAGCTCAATTGCAAGGTGAATCAAATCTAACGACATAACTCGTAAGTCATTCTCTTACCATTCTCTCTCGTGCATAGCACGATTCTCGCAATCGCCTATCCGAATCACCAAGTTCGTTGGTGAATTTCTAGTTTGATCATCGACCAACATAACCATTCAAGTATTCATCAGATGAATACTCAAATCTAACTATATCATTCTCAATCGAAAGTTGTTCCAACAATTCTCGATCGCCTAGACTTATCGTCAACATGCATCACGTTAATTAGTTATCGATGCAATTTTGTATACGATATCGCATGGGTCATCTTACGGTCTACAACATTCAATTTGATTTGGTGGTCAAGTCTTCTAGGGTCAGCTGTCCCGAAGCTACGCTCGATAATTGTGGATCATCACTGAAGGACAGTTTTACTACGAACCATGCTATATCTTATTTCAGAGCCAAATCACGTTCCGACGATTTCTATGCGACTACCTGATTTCGGACAAAACCATTTCTATCGGCGCAACTGATGCGCAACTATCCTCCAAGTCAAGTCATGTACTACCGTCGATGATTTTGTAATTTATGAAACATCTACTCGTATCGAGTTCGAGTCTATCTTATTCGCGGGTCGACACACGAGATGCTATACGCATCGAGCAATCGTCGATGACTTATAGTCTCGTCTTGATCAATCACGAAGTTCATGATCAACCAGTTCGTTCCTTCTCGTATTGTTACTTACAAAATTTTGATAGCGCAAGGCGCACTAAATTTTTGTATTCTCACATCGTGCTTACGTTTTCTTACGTATCGATCTCGATACGCCGTATCAATTTCGATAGCGTAAGGGTCAACTTTGATTCTGTTTCAACGTCGACAACTCGCATCGCATACGTCCAAGTTCTCCACAAATATTTTTGTACAGCTCAAATCATTTCTCGATTCGTTACAATTCGTTATGCTTTGATCGCGTAACCGAGTTACCGATTATCCAACATCGAACCCTCAAGTCATACGATTTCGTCCTCTAAGTTTCGCGTGTTTTTCAGTCGTACTCAAATGAGTTTCATCGCAATGTAGCCAACTATCTCTTAGGCACTATTTATTCACATCAACCAACTCTTCATCGTAGTCGCACATCGTGTGATCCGATTATATTTTGCCTTGCCCAATATTTCTATCGAGATCGCAAGTCGTGCGATTCGATTACCATTCGTGTATTCTAACATTTTTGTTGAGATTGCAAGTCGTGCGATTTGATTATAATTTGTATCGCCCAATATTTTCATCGAGCTCGCAAGTCGTGCGGTTCGATTACAACGTTTCAAGTTTTCTATCCCGTTGATCCGATTTGTTGCCTCAAGGCATAATCGTTTTGCTAGTTTCTGTCACTCTACCGACATAAATTTTCAATCGACGTATCATTCAATGATACAAGTCCCGCATTAGCGTTCTAACCGATCATCGAAGAACACTTGCATCAACATGCCGTCATACAAATTCTCAATCGAATCTCGGTGCTATCTCGTCCGTTGCGGACAAATCTTCCGCAATTCTCACAATGCGTCGATGCAATTCATCACACAAGTGGTATATCATATACCACTCAGAATCGAGTCATTCATCGCATACGTGGTATGGCATATACTACTAAAAAATCAAATCATTTCCTCGCATTATACAAAGTACAAACCAACAATCTCTTCCGACTCACGATTTTTGCAGTGATCGTGCTTGATCACAACCGTAACTTTGATTTTATCAAAATTCGACACAACTCGGCCAAATATTTTTATTTGCCAACACAAGCTCGGTGCACAACCGAACCGATTTCGTTTCTCGATTTATAACTTTTGTTTTATTCCGTTGCATATTATGCAACGATCCATTCTCGATATCCGTTGCACTTCGTGCAGCGATTTCACTTTGATATGCGTTGAACCACGTACAACAATTTATTTCCGATACGTATTGCACATCGTGCAACGATTTATTTTCGACATTCATTGCACTCGTGCAACGATTTTATTTTCCATATATGTTGCACCTCGTACAACAATTTATTTTCGACTTTCAAAGTCAATGCTTAAATCCGTTCAACACATTCGATATTGACTTATCATTTTTCATCGCAACGCACATTCGAAATCAATACGTGAATCCGTTCGACACATTCAATATCAACTTTTATTTTCTTTTCAACGCATCATTTACAATCAACGCATGGCAATTGCTGCAGCAACATTCCACGACTATCATTGTATCGATGCAACCAACATTTCTCATATCGATCGTTGCAAACAACGAATATCTCAAATTACAATTTACGATGTGTTGCATCCGCAGCAACAATTCCTTGAATTTACATCTCGTAACTTGTTGCACTTACAGCAACAAACCTTTTACGACTTTCCTAGCAACACCATGTAATTTCCAAAATAACACGCGGCAAAATTACATGATTTGTATTAGACTTATTGTATGGAACATCCAATGCGGCATCGAGTAGAATCAAGAGTGATTTCGATTGGTGGTGGGCAACTCTTTGGAATTGAAACAAAGCAAACGTCCAGAGAAAATTGAGCCTAGAGCTCTGATACCAATTTGTCACGTCCCGACCCGGAATCACCCGAATCATCATCCTCGCAGGCGGCGTGATGCCGCACGAGCCTGGAGTTGCGCTCGTGCAAGGCAAGATGACAAGTTTGCAAATGGTTATCTTTAAGTTGAACATTCACAACAAAAGAAAAAACAGAGTATACGAAACCATTCTCTTTATTGATATTTGAAATGCGATTACAAAGGCTTTCGATAGCCCAACGAAATTTGTCAGATTGGCTACAACATTCAGGTTCTCTCTTGCCCACAAAGGATTTTACTGTTCCATACATCATGCCTTCTATATCTCGGCCGCATCAATCTTGTTGCATGTCCGAGCGTCAATGCGATTGCACGCCTCAATAGCTTCGGCATTCCAAGCCTCAACGCGTTCAAGCGAAGCTCTGCCGCGAGCAGACCAATCCTTGAACCTGCTAGCAAACTAGTGGAAGATTAGTACTTTCGTCCTCGCTGTACTGATCAAAAATCCACTTAACAAACCGACATTTAGTATTGTATTGATTCATGCAAACATACAATTTAGTTCTCTTTCTATGTTCACCTTAGGATGAGTTTATGGCATATTCGAAGACTGTAAGCATGTTATCATGGCAAACATGTTATTCAATTCGCATAAGTAAACAAGCAAGCAATCTCGTGGTTGTTTCGTGGCACGACTTACCAATATCGACGCACTCACCCTTGCAACGACGCAAGGTGAATACGCCTATCAGCTTTTTCTGTCATGTTATAAGTGCTCTCTATACGGATCTATATGTGCACAATATAAGTGTACCTTGCACTTTCGACCCAGGTCCATCCATACAGGATATATGTATACCTTGCACTTCCAACCCATCGCCCTTAACTATATGGAGGTCACTAGCTTTCCAGGCTATAATGGACTTATATTTATCGAATCGAAATATAAGACGATGTTAACTCTGTGTGGTTGCTAACCAAACATCAGAGGCCACCAAAATAATCGCAGCAAGTGGCTTATCACATTCACTAGAAGGTTGCTACCTGTCTAAATGAAGTGCACCAACAATACCGTAAACGTAATCCCTCCTAGGCCGAACGGCCCCAGCGCCCTGGTGCACCACGTTCGAGGGAATACCCATGCACGGGCTTTTATATCTTTAAGTCTATTTGACCATGCAACACATCTTATCTATCATACAACCAAGCAAGTTTCGCTTATCTCTATTTCAATTGGCACAACGCCCCAATGTCCTCAACGAACGCCCCGAAGGCCATGGACATTTCAAAGGCACCGTGCCTTATCGACAGTTATGTCACATCCGTGCCACAACTATTCTCCTCATCGCAACAATGTCGTCTTTTGTAAGTATTGTGCAGGTGCGCACATTCGTCATCTTTTCTTGCATCGTGCATTCAATGCATGCCTCGAAGCCGTGTTTTCTTGTTCTACGCCTTAGTATTCAACGCGTTATACTTATGTTCCATTCTTCCGATTCGTTCAACTGAGGCACGCCTCGATAAGGTATTCAATGTTCTATCGCTCGTGCATCGAGGCACTCGTACCGATATAGTCTTTCAATGTTCTAACATGCTAACTCGTGTGCGGGGACACGGAATGACTTATGCACTGGAGCACTCGTCGATATAGTTATCCCATGTTCTTATGGCTTGTGCACCGAGGCGCTCGCCTTTGCGATATTCAATGTTCCATAGCGACTCGTACATTTGCCGTACGATTCATTTCTATTGTTCTATCTAGTGTTCGACACGCACTATGTTTATCTCTCTATCGAGCCACGCCCGTGGCGTTGATAGGTTAACTTAGCATACAATGATATATATTTTACTTAGGCATGAAGGAGTAGGAAAGAGAGTCAATGTCCCCCTACCTTGAGTCGATATGCCTTGTCGTTTCGCGGAGCCGTTGTGGCTCAATTTCATAACTTCGTTGCACGGCAACTCTCCTGACTTAGCCATTCGAGCACTTCGTGTTTCATTGAATTATACTTCCATTTTGACTTACCGTGCCAACGCCTCAGTCCGTCGCAAGGCGACAATTTGCTTTCGCGGACCCCTTACTGAATAAGGCAAAAGATCGACCTCTAACAATTCAGCGTAAACGTATAGCCTGCACATGAAACCAACTAAAATCAATACTTGTATCGATTCGGACTTGCGCCTTGGTCGATTCGATTTCTTAGAATCTTCGAGCCGTCTCAACGCACTTATCCTTCGGGGTAACGCAGCGCTTCGCATCGATTCAACTCGATGCATACTTTGGGACAAGGCAACTCTTCGCATCGACTTAGTTCGATGCGTTGCTCGGGACAACGTAACTCTCGTATCGATTCGCATCGATACACAATCGTCTTTCATCCACTCTCTCACCACAAACGGTTACTCTCAAAGGATCTGAAGTTTGAAATTGTCCAAGTAGCTCCTCATCCTTTGTATTGTTAATTTTTTTACTGACTTGGTGTTGGATCCTTCACTACATAACACAAGTATACTGAAAAGTTATATGTAGAGAGTCTATGTTTGTTTTTTCTGACATGTTTCAAAGTATTTTTTGGCTTGTATTGTATGTAAGTTGAACAATTTGTTCATATTGCTATAATTTATTTGTTCATTATCATTTGATTATTTGTATAGAAAAATTAAGTAGAGAAATCTGTGTTCTCAATTTGTATGTGTTCTTTGTTATGTTTTCTTGGTTTGATTTTTTTTCCTTATGAATTTTGATGTATATTTTTGAAGATTTTTTTGGAAGCACAAGCCCAACTGTTTGGCTCATGCCCATTAGTAAAAGAGGGCCCAACTGTTTGGCCCATTTGAAATATGACCCAATAGATTAAGCCGAATAAATCGAACCGATATAATCGGTTCGATTTAGATCGGTTTCTCCTCAATTCGGTTTACTTTCGGTTTGGTTTATTTTGAATTTAGATAGGTTCTTCTCAATCCGGTCCGATTTCGATTTGGTTTATTTTGAATTCGATTTATTCGATTTTGGTAAATTCGGTAGTGTTGAAACCGATTTAATTGAATACTCACCCCTAGGTGAGGATAGACAGCCATCCCCTCTGAAAATTTCATAAACCCAAGGTGCTGGGGTCATTGTGGGAATAGTTGAACAATATTTTGTATCATTAATAGGTTGATCCTTGTAGCGTTGGATGAGGGTAAAGTGTAAAAAACCCTCGTTAAATATGTGCCTTTTGCACTAAAAGACCCCATGCTCTTAAAATTCCCAAAAGTTTAAAATATGCTCATTTTGTCCCCAAGTGACAATTTTACCCCTCCCTCCCCCCCTCCTTCTTCGGCTGTGTTCGCCGGCGACGGAGGCGGAGGGGGGGGTGGGGGTCGGAGGGGGGGGCGGGCGGGGGAGGGGAGGGGGCGGGGTCGGGGGTCGCTCGCCGGCTCGGGGCCGGCGAGGGAGCCGGGGGTCGGGGCCGACGAGGGAGCGCGGGGGTCGGGGCCGGCGAAGGAGGAGGAGGGGGGGTGGGGTCGAGGCCGGCGAAGGAGGAGGAGGGGGGGTCGGGGCCGGCGAAGGAGGAGGAGGGGGGTCGAGGCCGGCGAGGGAGGAGGACGGGGGTGGGTCGGGGGAGCGCTCGCCGGCGAGGAGGGTGGGGCTGGGGGCTCGCCGACGAGGGGGGGGAGGATCGGGGGGGGGGTCGGGGGGGCTGGGGGATCGCCAGCGGGAGGGGGGGGGGGGTCGCGGGGAGGGGGGCTGGGGGATCGCCGACGATGGAGGGGGGGTTGGGGGCTCGCCGACGCCGGCGCCGCCGGAGGGGGGAGGGGTATTTTTGGTATAAATTTTTTAAAATTTGGGTGGAGGGACCTAATCGAGCGGATATATAATCTAAGGAGGGGTAAACTGGCAAAAAATTTTAAAAGGTCTTTTAGTACAAAAGGCACATATTAAACGAGGGGTTTTTTGTACTTTACCCCGTTGGATGATCCCAATTGTTTCAGTAGAAGCAAATAAAATATAATATCACTGCTTACAGTAATATCGGAAGTATCAACTTGATAATGGTGGTCTTCACCGATTTTTTTTATAGAAATTTTGAGTGACACCCCACTTTTGTTTACCATATTTACAGTGCACCCCACAAGTTTACAACAATGTAAGATACCCTCCATTTTTAACGTTTTTAGTCCAATATGGACGGTCAACTGGGTTGACCCAAATTTTTTGACAAAAATATCCCTGACCAGTTGTCTTCTTCACCGTGCCTCCCCCCCCCGCCGCTGCCGTCCTTCCCCGACCTCGCCGCCCCCCCCCCCCCCCTCCGCCCACTTCCTCTCCCCCTCGACGCTCTCTCCCGCCGGCGCTCTTCCTCCTCCCATCCCCCTCTCCTCGTCCTCCGCTCCGCCCACGCCAGCCTCCTCGTCTCCGGCCTCTGCCCAACCGCCTCATCTCCCTCCTCGACGCCCTCTCCCGCCGGTGCTCTTCTTCCTCCCCTCCCCCTCCTCCTCCTCCTCCGCTCCGCCCACGCCAGCCTCCTCGTCTCCGGCCTCCGCTCAACCGCTCCTCTCCCTCTACTCCAAGCTTCGCGACCTCCCCTCCGCCCTCTCCCTCTTCCGCACCACCCCCCTTCACTCCGTTCCAACGTCGTCGTCTGCACCATCCTCCTCACCGCCCACTCCGACTCCAGCCACCTCCCCCACGCTCGCCACCTGTTCGACCAGACCCCCCTGCCATGCTCTCCGCCTACTCCCGCTCCGCCGAGGCCCTTCCCGCCCTCTCTGCCTACTCCCGCTCCATCCTCGGCCTCCACATCCGCCACTGCACGCAGCTGCATGGCACCGCGCACGTCGTGTCCGTCGAGGTCTTCAGGAGGATGTGCGGGAAAGGGGGGGCGGCGAGGTCGGGGAAGGGGGCGGCGAGGTCGGGGAGGGGGCCGGTGAGGTCGTGGAGGGGGGGCGGCGCTAGGGCCCGACAAAGGGGCGCGGCGGAGGCACGCCGACGGCGGGGAGGGGGCAGACACTAAAAACATAGGGAGATACGGAAAATAAGACAGGGGTATTTTGGTCAAAAAAATGGTTAAAGTGTTGACCGTAAGTTGGGGACGGCAACCGTCAAAAGTGGGAGGTACCTTACATTGTTGTAAACTTGTTGGGTGCACTGTAAATATGGTAAACAAAAGTGGGGTGCCACTCAAAATTTCTCTTTTTTTTTTCTAGTTCCACCCCAGGATAGCACCCAAACTACTCGGGCCTCGTTTGGTTCGCGGAAAGGAATAGAAAGGTCAATTCCTTGACATTTTCTTTTCTATGAAAAATTATAATTTTTTTCCGATGTTTGGAAATGTCAAATAATTTAGAAATGTCAAATAATTTAAAAAGAAAAGTAAATACTTTAAGGTGAAAAAGTGATTCCTTATTTGGATGTATGAAATCATTTTCTTTCCTATTTTTCCTTCTATTAGGAAGCACTTTTCTTTCCTCCTCAATTCTTTTGACACACAAACATGAAAAAGTAATCACTTTCTTTTTACCAATGCGAACCAAACGAGGCCTCAAGGTGTGCGGTGGATCGGACTGGGCCGGCCTGGAGTCAGTTTTGACCGGGTTTGACCGGACATGGGCCGGGCCTAGCCCGGATGGAGGAGCGGGCCGGCCCGGAAAAAATAAATCTGAACCCAGCTCGGACCCATGGCCCGATTTTGGGCGGGCCGGGCTGAACCGGGCCCAGGCCGGTCCGGTTCAGGTTGGACCGGTTTAGGGTTGGCCGGACTGGCCCGCTCGGTTCAGGGTTGGACCGGGCCGACGCGCCTTTTTTGAAAAAAAAATTCAATAAAATGAAAAAAAAAAAAATAATTATTTAATAGAAGTTAACAAATTTTTATTAACAAAAATTTTCCACTAAAATTGAATGCTTTAACATTTAACTAAAAAAATTGAAAAAAATAAAAGTTAACAAATTTTTATTAATGTCAAGATAATTTAATATACAGTATTTTTTTCCAATAAAATTTGTAATAAAATGTACAAGTTGCAAACTGATATTTTATTTTTGAAAAATTGCATAATATGTACAAATATTTTTTTGGTCGTCCTGCGTCTGTCGTCAGTCTTTCCTCCAAGTTTACTGCTCAGCTTCTCCTTCAGTAGCGTCCTCCAAAGTAAAAAACTGAAAATCCAGCTCACTAATGTCGGCACTTTCATCTATTGAGTTTTGAGATCGTTTTTTCCGCACGAACCCAATCTTGAACGCATATGCAAGCTTCCAGAATATCTGGCAGCATCCTGCTCTCGATCTTCTTGCTTAGCATCCTTGAACCTGCACTAAAATAAGATTCCGATGCTATCATGGACACTGAGACCATTAGTATATCACGTGTTATAGAAGAAAGTATATGATATATATTTTTCGTGTCTTTTCCACCATTCTAAAATAGAAAAATAAGATGCATATGCATCATCATTTTCTTCATAAGAATTTAAATATAACAATAATTCCTGAGTTAGTAGGGGAGATTGTTTTCGTTTTTTCCTTTGCAGTACACTCTTAGCATGTGATAATTTAGTCACAAAGCCAGAGCTAATACTACCAACTTGAACGGTTGTACGGGGTCGGACCGATACAACTCATCTTCATACAAAGTAATTAAATAATCTAAAATATCTCTAATCTTTACTTTTAAGTCACATCAACATTCATATTTTTATGAAAATCATCTAACAATATGAATACGTCATCTAACTTTGGATAAAAAAAACCAAAGCCAAATAATATAGAAGAGCTATTTCACCCTAATATTTTCGAAATTTTGTTTCCATCTTGATACAGAATCAGGAATAAGATTATTTTTAAATTATTGCTCCTTGAGCAAAATGTCAAACCACTTTAAGCAATCATTGCTCCTTGAGCAAAATGAAGATAAAACTGAAATGGCAATGACACTTGAGGCTTAAAATTTCTCACCTGGCAACACAATTCAAACAATGAAGCAAAGCAAAAAAATACGAAAATCTTGGGGGAATTCATAAAAACTTGGCTGGCCGTTGGATTAACATTCATCTGATCCCTTGATTCTCTTAACTGGATAAAGAAAAATTTTTAGTAAACTTTCAATGTCAATAAATCCACATGTCACATCCATATTACAAGTTGTTATTCGAATTTCTGTAGACGAATTGCAAAAAATACGGCCACAACCTAAGTTCTCATTCTCATTTCCCCAGATATCCTCCTATACAAGATACATTATCGACAACCCTGCTTGTCATAATTGTTCACTCCAGGCACAATCTCAGTTTCAGGTTTCAGCCAAGAACTGATGTATGCTTCAAAATGTAGATGCCAGTAAAAACTGCTTATATTTTACCCCTATATTGAATTTAGAGATGTAAATAATGAGCTGATAAGTAGCAACACAACAATGAGCAAACAATGAACACTTATGTCACTATTCACTTTGTAACAATTTAGACTACATAAAATAAAAAAAACAAAGAAATTGCATGAGCATAGAAATTACCTGCAAGAACCTCTCACTTGCAAAGTATACTTGATTCAAATAAATGGAAACCAGTGATAACTTCACATGGCATCCAAAGAAGATTGCACCAATAAACATGAAAATAACAACAATTCACTATATACCAACATGGAACATTTTTTAAAGAAAATTATATGAATGAACCATCAGTCCATCCAGAATCTAGAATTAGATATTAATTTTGCGTCAATAAACAACGGAATTTTGGTCTATGTAGCATACTTTGGTCACTTACTAACCTGAGGTCTACAATCTCCCTTTAAAATTTAAACAGAGGCATTTATGAGTGCCTCTCAAGACTCACAGAGCACATTCATCCACATAAAACAACTCATCATTTGCTTCATTTCTTGTGAAGGTCTCAGATTTCATCATTACATAAAGCCATAGTAGTCCTAGATGTGAAATGTTTCGAGACGACCTCATTTTGCATCCGCGAGCACTTTACTATCAGTAAATAAGAGAACACCTGAAACAATTGAAAACCTTTCAGTTTCCTTTATTACCTCTGGCTTAACTTATCTACAATGGTAATCCCTAAGAAAGTTGAGTCTTGAAATAATCTTAAGCAAATTAACTTTAACAAGTTTGATCCCTTAATTTCATAGAAATTTGAGCATTGCTCTTATCAAACAATGATTTTAGCACATTTTAATGAATATGCCAGTGTGCCAAGAATCTTGTATGCATAGTGTAAACAGTAAGAGCAAAATTATAGGCTAATTTGTAAGCAACTTGCTACCCTACAATATTATGATTTGTAACTAAATATCCTCTTTCTCCAATTTACAACTTGATACCTTATGAGAGCAAAGTGCAAACAATGATTTTTACACATTTTAATGAATATGCCAGTGTGCCAATAATCTTGTACAAATAGTCTAGATAGTAAGAGCAAAATTATAGGCTGATTTAGAAAGGAACTTGCTACCCAACAATATTATGATTAGCAACCAAATACCCTTTCTCCAATTTGCAACTTGATACCTTATGAGAGCAAACAATGATTTTTACACATTTTAATGAATATGCCATTGTGCCAAGAATCTTGTAAAAATAGTGTAAATAGTAAGAACAAAATTATAGGCTAACTTATAAGTACCTTGCTACCCTACAGTATTATGATTAGCAACTAAATACCCTCTAAGTTTCTCCAATTTGCAACTAAACACAGATTTCCTTACTCATTGCACTGGATGTCAAATCCCATGAACTTGCATACCCCAAGAAATGGAAATATAAAAAGCAAACACTGATGCATTGTTGAAATTGGTCTTGCACTTCTTTGTCACTTCCTGCTTCTTATACATTTTAGGAGTGTTTGCTTTGAGATCGTTGTTTATATCATATTGTCTTGTTACAAAAACCTTAAAATAAGCAACTCCATAAGTTCTCTTTCTAAAAAAGCCAGACTACAGTGTCTTACGATTTTTTTATCTTTGCTTTCCCTACCTTCAACCCTATATAAAACACGAAGTAGAATCTGGCTATCAGCCGTGTATTTGTCTTGGTTACCTTGTGGATACCATAGAGATTCAAACCAAAGATGAGGCAGTTATTCATTTCACATTACATTTTTTTTTCTATGAAAGCATTTTCCCCTCCAATGAATCATTATCTTCTTCCTTGATTCCTCCTCCAATTCCCATACCTCCATCTCAGCTGAAGGAGTTCTGGACCTAACATTTCACCTCTGCTTCAATATTACCACTTAATGCAGGTGAACATGTTGATTCCGCTGCAACATGAGCTCCAACCTACTACAAATCATGTGGTTGAACTTCTAATTCCCCTATAGTAGAATCCTTAACTAATATTGGTGCCACTACCAAGCATCCCTTGTCGACGTTTATTTTTCCAACTATTAACTATTGTAACGCATCCACCACCTATCCATCTTGTCAAAATCTCACTCTTACTACTAGTGTTACTGTTGGGTAAAATCCTCTAGTTTAGTTGAACGGGTTTACTACTTTTTTAATTCCAAACCATGAATACATTGTTGGAGCCGCAAAATCCTCCAATTTGTCACAACATATCAAGAAGGCAATGTCACATTATCAAGAAGGCAATTGCACACTCTCTTTGGCATGTATGTCGAGGTTTTGTTTTAACACCATCTTTGGAGGGACCTCTCATGATTGGAGGCTATATTGACGAAAATGCAAATCAAGTTCCCTTCACATCAGTCTCTTTAATATACCACATCCCATGGTTACCTGGAGCAATCCACCACATCTCATGGTTACCTAGAACGAGGAACACTCTGGAATGCGAAATGGAAACCATAGCACGGTACCTAGCGAGTCTCGAAACACTAAATCGGAAAAAGAATGCGGTACAAAATGGGTATGTTGGGACTAGGCTTCTTTGGAAAACAATATGTTTATCCACAAACGTTGAATGTTTCAAGGAACAAATATGTAACATAATTTATAATGTATATTTAAGATTCAAAATTAAACAATACTGGATAGAACATCAAAAATTAAAAACTAAAAAAGATTAATAAGTTTCAAATAGACCTGGTAATAATTTCTTCTTACAAAGTAACAACTCTTAGACTCTAAAAGTTGTTAAGCAAAATAACTAAAAGAACAACACATTCTTCCCTTTAAAACCTTGATTGAAGATCCAAGTAAGTTTTATATGTTGTCTTCGCTTGTTGGAAAGTGGAAATATGTTATTTTCACTTGTTGGAACGTGGATTTCCACGTTCCGATTCGTCGGCATTCTGCATTTCGAAATATGTGTTCTCGGATGGGGGAACACTACCTACACAGTGAATTCACGTAACCAAGCATAATTACTGACAAAGATTGAGTCTTGTTAAAAATTCTTAGGTATTAGAGAAAGGGTGCTTTAAGCTCCACTCCTTTCCTTCTGCTTGAAGCTATCAAAAAAGTCTGATTCCAGCTATTAGCATTCCCCTTGCTTTGGAATTCGATTTCGAACCTACCTTTTCCAAGCCAAGTCCTGTGCCTCAATTTGAGCCATTCTAAATGTAGTTTATGAGGAATCCGGGCAACGAGTCAACCCTCTGTCATTCAGTAAAAAAGAAAATCAATCAGTAGACAGCGGAGCTATTAAGGAGGTAGTAAATTTCTCCTACAGCAGACTGCTAAAAATCAATTGCTTCCCTATTACATTCCTCGCCCATTTTTGGACAACAACAATTCTTCTATCAAATGTCTTGGCAACTTTTCTGGAGGATTACCTTGCTTCGAATGATCTTCATAAAAGCTTCTTTGAGTAGTTAAGAAACCACTTTTATCATGGGTTGGTTACATGATTGCAAAGGAATACCACTGTCGCAATGTGTTGTCCTTGAGTAGTTAAATTATTTGCAAATACAGGTTAAGCAAAGAAGAGTGTTAAGAAAGGTTAGTCATGTTACTAAACCTATGCTGAAATTATCAAGCGCACAACTAGCATAAATAACAAGAATGAGTCATTATTTGCTGATAGTGTTTCCAAGCATCATCTCTCTTTTTCAGACTAAAAGGTGGGTAGATCCATGTTCATGCTGGAGGAAGAAGGTCGTGAAAGGTGAGAGCTAAAACTTTCAATCACACTTGAAAATCCAACTCCATGAAATGTTAAAATGGAGAAATTTAAAATATTTTCTCTATTTAAAACTATATTTTCATAACGAAGAGTTGATCACAACTCTGATAACATATCCTAAATGAATAGTGGGGAAGAGAGTTTAGCATTTCACTGTGTATAAATGTAGATGAGATTTGAAGGAATAGCTCTACATAAGATGAGGATATCATGCACAGGTTCAATACATGTAACCATAGATATGTACATGTTATAGTTACCTGGAATGTGGTATGTTATGGGTCATAGTACAGTTTCGGAAATGGAGTACAGCAAGCGAGGAGGTAGTCGTAGTCGTCAATTCGGTTTTGCGGTACGCTTTAAAGTACTTCTTGGATCTATGTTAGTTTTTATTTCAAATTTTAGTACTTATTGTCATAGGGAGAGGAAAAAACAGGCTTTCAAGGTTACAAGGCTTCTTCTGACTCTTGATTTTTTGCCATTTTTTCTAGGATGCAGATAATATATTTTGATTATGGTGAAGTCTTCTTATTTCCTACGTTTTTGCTTAGTTCTTGATCATGTTTCTTGTGCATTTTTAGTACCCGACAACTATTTTAACTAATGCAGCTCGTCATTATATGCACTGACATATAGTAGCTTTGTTTGTACACTTCTTGCAGTCATGTATAAAGAAAGCAATAAGTGTAGATTCATGTATCAAAAACACTTGGGTGGCGTTTGGATGAAGGTTTTGTATTCCTAGGAATCCACTTTCCATTCTTTTCCATTGGAAATGAATTCAACATTCTCATACCTATGTTTGGTTAAGTTAGGAATATATAGCCCGAAAAAATGAATTTCCCATTCCTATATTTGATTCAGACATGAATAGGAATCTTAATTTATTTAGTTTTCCATTATACTCTTTCATTAATTTCATGATGCTACTATTACCTAAATTCAGTTTGTGTCGTTGAGCGTATTACCGTCCAAAAAATTGTAATTAATGTACCCACCCAACATTCCCAGGAAAGCAAAAATATTCCCATGGGGCCCTTGGGTTTTACTTTTCCACATCTGTCGGAAACTAAAGCCACCCATATTCTCTCCCAATTTTCAATCCTAGACTTACCAAACATGGGTAAGGAATCCAAAATCCATTCCCAAGTCTCTAAAACTTGAACCAAACAACCCCTTAATGTAAGTTTAGTAATATACACAGGAGTAGAGGCATGGCATACATTGATCCGAGAGACTTGAGTTTCTTCTGAAAATTATCATTATTAAGCACATAGGGAATTTAAAGCATTCAAGTATTACCATACAGTGGTTAAACATTCAAGGTTGAAGTTTGAATTCAGTGGACTTTTCTTATATTTGCAACCACTCATTGTCCTGCTAGCAAAAGAAAGAATTGTCCTTTTTTGAAAATTGAAATAGCCGACTCAAAAACTTTATCATGACACAAATAATACATGGAGATTCAGGTCGCCAAATTTAGTAATCTGGATCACATACCATACAGATCCAAATCAGAAGTGTACCGCGTATCAGTACGCTAGTACCGGATCGTGGTACAAGGGTTTTTTTTTGGGGTACCATGTACATGTAAGGGACAAGAACGCTCAGGTGTCAGAAAAGGATAAATACATGCATCTTCACCTCAATAAATGGATTGTTTCTAAGTCAAACTTCCATCCTCAAAGATACAAACATCAAGACTCATCGTTATGCAAAACAACACCTTCAACCATGCATACATCTTTACATGATAAGGAAATTACTCTACGGGGCATTTGCGGCACACTTAACCTATTAATGATTGTATCTTAAATGAAATATATATAGTTCACGGTTATTGATATACCAAAACTCTACACAACACAAAGAAAATTGAATGAATATTAATAATTAGACATTGAAGTAGTCGTTGATATGACTAAGTGTATGGATGGTAAGAATATATATATATATATATAGTCATCATATCCAAAGACATCATGAATATGGTGTTGTTTGCATCTTTCAATATGAAATGTACAATCAGATTATGACAAAAATGCATTTCTGATCAGAATTTGAAGGCAAAATTCCCCATGGTTAACAAGAGGATGGTTACTTTTCCGGTAGTTAACTGTGTACATAGAAAATGAAAACTAACCTCAGATATCCTAATCCTGTAGGCAACACCTTCCAAAAATCCAGGCGCCCATCGATCAAAATGTTAAAAATGCTGAAGCACCAAAAAGGAAAACCATCCTCTTATATAACAAGGCCCCATATTTCGAGTAACAAAATAACGCCATTGCTTCCCTTATAGTCATAAAGAATCAGAAACTGATCCCAAAGATCCCCTTTTACATTGTCCAACAATTATTCCAAGAGTTCCATCGCTTGTTTGATTTGCGTTGCAACATAACCGCCTTGGAGCCTGATTAATAAGATTTCATTCAATCTAAGATATTAAGAAAGAAAAGTTTGCTTAAGATAGATAAAAGGGAAAGAGTGTTTGGAACAAACCTTATGCCATTCCTCACTCAATGGGTTGCCAAAGACACGGATTTCTTCAACATCTGGCAAAGGAAGTGATCTGGGAAAACAGAAGACCTTCCTCTTAAGATCATCTCTCCGTTTAGCTCGTATGTAAGAACCCATGGTTATGTTTCCTTCTTTCCTGATATCTTTCAAGAAAAAAGAATTGGCTTCTTGCACACTGACCTATATGCATCTCTCGTGTCAAAATCAAACTCATTCCTGTTACTAAGCCTGTTCCAGGCCATAAAGGTATGCTCTGATCTTTCCAATTCCCGTGGAAGAACAATGTTTGGGATTACTTGGACAACATATCCTAGTGAGACAGAAAATGTTAGTCTTTCACTCGGGTCATAACAGATAGCACGCTGCAAGAAACTTCTCGGATCTGTCCTCATAGCCTTGGTGAAAAGCTCTAAGCTTTCAAGAGAGCTCAAACCAGGGAATAAAGGGTCTACAGCTTCAACATGGTGTATAGAGACGAAAGGAGCTATTGGGTGAGCAGCCAACAGACCATGCGCATTTCCCCGGATATCCCACTGTGAAGAAACGAGAAGAGAATAAGAATGTAAAACAAAAAGTATAATGGCATCAGTAATTCGTCTATAAGAGAAGCAGTTGTATCATAATTTGTCATGTAATACGAAAACAGAAGATATCTTGATGCTCTCATTCCTATTCTGGGCTATTGACAAACCTTAAAACCCATTTGCACTAACGAGTCATTTGGATACGGTGGTAGAATTTCGGAATTGAGCAATAGCTAATTCTTAGAGCATCTCCAACCCTATTGTGATTTTAGACAGAAAGTTGTTGCCACATAGCCAGGAACGACAAATTTTCGTTTAAAAAATTCTCTCCAATTCAATTGTTAAGTAAACTGTGAAGCTGACGTGGCAAAAGTTATATAAGACATTGTGAAGTTGGATGTCTAGTTCTAGGCAATGTACTTGACAATGTCTTCACCTCCATATCATCAATTATGAATAAAAAAAATACAAAAAAGGAAGAGAAGTTTTGGAAGATGAAAAAAGTAAGCATCTTAAGATTTTTGCACTGGAGAAGACTTTTCTACTTTATTGTCTTTCTTGAATATAGTCTTGCCACCTAGGAAATTCATAGTCTTGTTCTTTCCCTAAGGCCATGTTTGGTTCGCGGAATCAGGACATTGGAAAAGTAAAGTCATTTTTTTCCTATGTTTGGATTCTAAAGGAAATGAGTAGGAAAGTTGAAATTAATTCCCAAGAGAGAAGAAAATTGGGGGGGAAATGGTTACCCCAACCCACCCAAGGATTCATTTTTCAAGGCCTGGCGTTCCATTAGAAGTTCGATAAGTACGCACTCGGGAGTCATCTAATAAAAGCAATTCCTCAAGGGCAGCTCCTAGGGAGGCAGCTATGCCTCATCCTTGTATGGTCATTCCACATTAATCACTTGGAAATGACTATCCTCCTTAAGTAAATCTCTTGATTGAGCTACCTTGTTTTGTTTGTTTTTGTTAAAGTTTATTTGAAGCCGCCTCTCGAGATTCACTTTCCCTCCCAATTTCCTTGATGTTTCCAAACACAAGAATGGAAATGGAATGGAATTACAATTTTCCAAAGGAAACGAAAGAGCAAAAATCGATTTCCTTCCCTTTCCGCGAACCAAACGAGGCCTTAGGGAAAGAACTTGGGCCTAATTCCCACAAGACCACCTCCTTCCTACTTATTTTTTGTTCAGATTTGTTGAGGGTCCTCTCTCACACCAGCAGAAGTCACATCCTTGAAACTTTTTTAAGTCACAATCCCAGTTCTCTTGGGTCCACTTAGGTCCAGCAACTCCCTTGCACATGCCCAAACAAACTCCAGACCTCTAGTTCTTGAATCCCAAAATTCCTCATTCTTGATGTACCCGCAATTATTGTTGGAGTACCAAAACATTAAACAGTTTTGATAGAAATTAGCCTTTAGAAACATTCAATAATAATAATAATAATAGTTGTGTAACATTATTTAGTGGAAAAGTTGATGCATGGGTGGAGAAAGAAGAAGTGGGCATGGCATGGCATGCATGGATACCTGGTGGAATCCCAGCTCGCGCGTGAGCGGGACCCCGAGCTCCGATATGCAAGCGTGCAGGCGGTCGTCGCTCCCGTAGAGCCTCGGGTACCTATCGAGGCAGCGGTCCTGCATCGCAGCGAGCGCGGCGGCGAGCGGGTAGCTGACGGCGATCCCGGCTCCCCCGAAGGCCATGGAGTGGCTGAAGTAGGTGTTGGCGGAGTGGCTCTCGGAGGGGGCCCCGACGTAGGCCATCTCGGTCCAGTCGTGCCCGGAGAGGACGTCGACGAGGTTGTCGGGGCTGAGGACGGTGTCGTCGTCGCAGAGGAGGAACCATCGGGCGCCCGGGTGGGGGAGGGAGAGGGTCTCGGTGAGGATGCGGGCGATGCGGAGGCCGGAGGGGTGGCCGGTGGGGTTGGTGTAGCGGAAGCGGGAGATGTCGGAGGAGAGGCGGATGGGGGGGAGGAGGGAGGAGGAGGAGGAGGAGGCGTTGGAGCTTGGCTCGTCTTTGGGGAGGTCGTCGAGCCAGACGTGGCCACGCATGGCGCCGGGGCGCCACCAGAGGCGGAGGTAGTGCCGGCGGCGGGGCCAGAGGTGGGCGGAGCCGGCGATGCCGAAGACGATGTGGTGGAGAGAGAGAGGAGAGGAAGAGGAAGAGAATGCTGCTGTTGTTGTCGGGAGAGGAAGAGGAGGGGGAGGCGGGGGAGGAGAAGAGGGAGAGGGAGAGGGAGCGGTGCTGGTGGAGAAAACGAGGGAGAGCCACGCGGAGGAGGAGAGTAGGAGGGCGACGGCGGCGGTGGCGGAGGCAGCGGCGCGGCCGCGGCGGCGGCGGTGGTGGTGGTGGCGGATGGAGAAGCGGCGGGCGGTGGATTCATCGGGAGTGGAGGGGATCATTAGAATGGTCGTCATTAGTGGCAGTGATCATAGGGGAGGGAAGGAAGGAAGGAGTGGCAAAACAAAACAACAAAAAGGATTAGGACAGGGTTCGGGGAGGTGGGGCCCACAGGAAACCTGGGGGTGGAGGGATGTGACGGGTGGAAGTGGGGATTTCGAGTTACGAGGAGGATCTGACCGAGAAGAATAAGATGGAAGGTGGTCACGACATACTCACATGCGGTGATTAGAAATTCCAAAAGTTTTGTCCTACTTTCGGTCCAAGGTTTGTAATGGGCCGGGCCGGACAACCCGTTGTCCAATTTGACCGGATTCGAGCCGGGCCAGACTTAGCTCGAGAGAGGAGTCGGGCCAGGTCGGGCTGGCACGGAAGAAAATTGAGCAAATTCAATTTGGAGCCGTGGACAGCTCGGGGGCAGACCGGACAGGATTTGGACCGGCCCAGTTTATTTCATTAAAAAAATAATGTTGAGAAGATGGTAATAATTTTATAAATTTTGATATAACATTTATATTTTGAATGTTTGAATGACTATCAATTAATTGTTCTATACTAAAAATGACCAATGATATTATTTGAATATTAAACGGATTTAATTGTCCAATTTAATTGTCATATTACGAATTTGAATATTAAACGAATTTATACAATATATTTATAATAGGCAGCCTATTTGGTTTTATTGTGTTCGTCTTAATTCGTTGTGTTTTTGAGAATATAAAATTCATGTGTATGGTAGCATAAAATAATATTTATTACCATAACTTTTTACAATTACCTCCGCCTTCTACTACTAATATTACTACTACTACTATTATTATTGATAAAGAATTAAAGAAAGATAAATTTTATTAATGACTCGTACTAATAATAAAATATTGTAATAATTTTATTTTTTTGAAAAAAATACAATATTACTAGATATCCATACAAATTTTTAGATGTTTACGTAACTTCCTTGACCACGGTTATGGTCCATTTGATTCGTTACCTACAATGAAAGCATTCAACGAGAACTCTAGTCGAGTATCTTCTCTCCGTATCGCGATCATTGTAAACTCCGTTAAGATGATATCAAATTTTTTATTCCGATTCAAACTCTTATTGCGGTGCGGGTTGAGGTTGCGGTTGCTGATCTTGTGGTTCTTGTGGTAGTTGATCGTTATCCATGATATTAAACCAACTCTTCACACTAGATATTGTTTGTAAATATTTGTGCCTAATTTTTTATGTCATATTTACAGGAATTTTTTGGTGCAAAATTACCCCCATAATATCTCCAAAATATATTTGTAATAATGATATTTTGTTATTTTCAGCAAAATGATCAAAATACATCTAAAACGGCCATAAAACAGCTACTAAAGCGGGGATATTTGGTTAAAATATTCATTTTTAATTTTTTTTGGGTCTGAACCAGGCTTGGACTGGGTCTGAACCGGGTCAACGAACTGGGACGGGCCAAGCCAAGTAAACCAGGTTGCGCAGGATAAACCGATTCGGACTGGTTTCTGGACCGGATCGGACTTTCGGGCTAGAAAACAAGAACCAACCCCGACCTGTTGCATTGGTGGGCCGAGCCGGACCGGTCCATTGATTGGGTCTGGACCGAGTGTTGACCAGGTCTGGCCAGGGCCGGGATGCGTGCCGCCCAATCCATTATACACCTTGACTTCCTATTTGTTTGGAATGGAGGAAAATGAGAGGAAGAAAAAAGTTGACAAGAAAATGAGAGAAAAATAAAGAGCCAAGGTGTTTGGAAAAGGGAAGAAAAATTGGAGGAGGAAAATTTGAGGGAAAAAACAACGTGGGTCTCACTAAAAAAAATTCAAAAAAAGTTAGAAAAAAATAGAGAGTGATAAGAGAATTTTGGAAGTATTCATGCAACTACCCTGAAAAAGGTGGGTATAAATTATGATTTGATAATACCAAGGGCTAAAAATAATTATATAATTTCAATAATAATAATAATTATATCTTTATCCTAAAACAAACAAAAATTATTTTTAAATTTTTCTTCTTCTACTTTGTATTCATCAAAACAAAGAAAAAAAAAACTTTACCTTCATTTTACTCCCCTCCATTTTTCTTTCCTTCAAAATTTTCTTTCCTACCAAAAAAAAGTTTCCAAACACACCATTAGTGGACAATGTATTTGATTAGAATACAAATATATAAAGTAGAAAAAAAGGCTTTTACGATTCGGTATCCTCAATTTTCAACTTAATATCCTTAACTTTGATAGGTATCAACTTGATATCCTACAAAATAAAATGACGAAACTACTCCCACCGCTCTCGCTCCCCTCTCTCTCGCTCCCCTCCCCTCCCCCCCCCACCCGGATGCACCCCCCTCCTTTCCACCCGATTGTCCTCCCCCCTCCCCCCGGCTACACCACCCTCGTGCTGCCCCCCCCCCCCCACGCCCCAACCCAGCTCTCCCTCTCTTTCTGCAGCGGTGGCGACAGTGACAACGTACGACAGAGAGGGAGATGGAGTTGGGGGTACGACATAGGGGGTGAGCGGGGCAGTGTAGCCGGGGGGCGACCGAGGGAGGGGTGCATGCGGGAGAGAAAAAGGAGGATGGGTGAGAAAGGAGGGTAGCTTCATCATTTATATTTTTTTTAAGGTATCAAGTAGATACTTATCAAAGTTGAGGATATCAAGTTGAAAAACTTGAATAGTTGATGTTATGAAGTTTTAATTTAGCCAAAAAATAAATAAATTATTTTAAATAATAAATAATTATTTTATTAACTAATTAATTGCTATAATTAGATAATTCAAACACGTTCAAGTCAAAATCTAGAAAGTGTAGACACATTAAAACTATGATATTGTCATGTCAGACACGTCAAAACAAATACGTATGAGGCACTCCATTGACACACTAAGATATATGTTATGTCCATATTGTCCTTATTTACTATCTCGTGTCGTATTTATGGTCATGCAACATAAAATCCAAATCTAGGATGTACAAACACACCAAAACTATAGTCTTGTCGCGTTGGGCAAGTATTAAAAATTCAAAAAAAATACTTATGGAACATTTTATGGATACACAAAAATGTACTTTATGGAACACCTTACTAACATCTAACATTAATTAAGAATAAAAAATATATTTAAAATATTAACAAAGCATTAATTAATTATTGATTTTTATTAATTAGTTTAATTGGTGAATAGTGTTAACTAAATACTTACTAGAATAACAAAAAATAAATCCACTACAAATCCTCCCCCGTTTGGGTTGGAGAAGTGGATGTGGGCGTACAAGCTTCCTACTCGAAGTTCTGTGCAAGTATTTTCGAACCCACATAGCTAGATCGCTAAGGCGATATTGAAAATAATGTGGAGTAAAAGAGATAGAGGTTGGAAGTATGAAAACTTCACTATACTAGAAAGTAGGGGTGTGCATCGATCGGTGGTCGACCTATTTGGTCACAACCGAAGTCGAACCGAAGTTAATCGGTTTTGAAAATAATCACAGCCGAACCAAACCAACCAATTGGTCGGTTTGGTTTTGAAACCGACCGACTTGGTTCGGTTTGGATCGGTTCGGTTGATCGGTTTTGATCGGACAAAAAATTTCGAGTATATAAAAGTGTTTCACAAAGTAAATTCACACAAAAATAAATTCTAACCATCTTTTGTTTGGAAGATGTTTGTATGAGATTCCAAAATGGACAATAATCTTCTAAGTAGATCACTTGCATAATGAATTTCTTCCACAAATCCAAAATGATTCTCGAAAATAAACTATAATCCTAATAGATCTATGAATTGAAGCTGGAAAATAAACAAACAATGAGATGGATAGGTTGGACCGGATATAAACCTAACTTTAGGTTGTTACTAACTAGGTTCGGTTTAAGCGGTTTTTGGAATGACCAAACCGTGAACCGAACCAAATCGGTCGGTTTTTTAAATGGTCAAGTCGAACCAATCCGACCGGACCATCGGTTCGGTTAAAAATCGACCGATTCGGTTTGGTTCGGTTTGATTTGGTCGGTTTGGTTCAAATATGCACACCCCTACTAGAAAGAGATTAAAACTTTGGATGATGAAGAACGAATAAGGCCTCCCACTTATTTATACTGTCCATAGGGCTTACAAGAAACTTCTAGAAACAGAATATTTCAAAGATTATTCTAGGAAACTTTAGAACCTAGATATTTATAAGGAGACTTCCAGAGTCTTCATGAAAGATCCTAAGTCTTCTAGAGGATTCCACCACCTTCTAGAATATTTCTGAGTCTTCCAGAGGATTCCACCATCTTCTAGAAAGTTCCGAAAGCTTTCAGTATAATCCCGCTTTGTGTAGAGTTATGCAAATCCGTCTCGATGTGACTCAAACTTTTTAGTGTCACAATTAGCTCAAATAGTTAGCTCATCTATGTTTTTTAATCAAAATAAATATATTTTATTGCTAATAAGAATAGTTATCTTAGATATTCAACTAGGATCCGGTAATCCACTCCTATTTGAAATAATTGATATACACATATAGAACTTCTATTAAATATTTATAGATATATTTGATCCACTTCGATCAGTTTGGGCTACCGCTTGGAAGTGCACTTTGGGCTGCAGCCACTCAGGGTGTTAATCGGGCTAAACCCGACCAGCCCGAACCCTAGAAAAGACGGTCCGACCGGGCCTGGTCCGAGCCCAGCCCGGACCGGTTCAGCTAGCGGACCGGACCTGGCCCGACCCGGTTCAAGTTCAGGGGACCCAGCCCGGCCCAGTAACCCGGTCTGGGTAGGGCTGGGCCGGTCCGGTCCGGGTCGTGGGCGGGCTTGGGCGGGCCGGATTCGGACCGGTCCAGCGGGCCGGCCGGTTTAGTTGGATTTTTTTTAATTTTCTTTTAACTTTTATATTTTTAACATTTATATTCTTTTAACTTTTAATTTTTTTAATTTTAAACTTTTTTAATATTTTTTTGTTTTTTTTGTTATTTTTTTAAAGTCTAAGCTTTTTTTTTTTATTTTTATTTTTAAATATTTTAATCTCAAGTCTAAGTTTTTGTGTTTTTTTTAATATTTTTTTAAGTTTTTGTGTTTTTAATTAAATGAATTTTTATTTTTTCCCTCCTCTTTTATCCGGGCTTGGGACCGGCAAGACAAGCTTTGTCTGTCATAGGCAGAGTTAAAAAATATTGTTTTTAAGTTTTTGTGTTTTTTTAAAAGTTTTTATTTTTAAGTTTAAAGTTTTAAAGTTTTTTTTAAAGTTTAAAGTATTTTTTGAAAGTTTTTTAAGTTTAAAGTTGTTGAAGTATTTAATAAAGTTTTAATAATATTTTAAAGTTTAAAAGTTTAAAAGTTTTTAAAGTTTAAAAGTTTTTAAATTTTTTAAATTTTTTGAATATTTGAAAGTTTGAAAATTTGAAGTTTGAAGTTTGAAAGTTTGAATATTTTTTTTGGAGCTAGAAAGTTTGAAGTTTGAAAGTTTGAATATTTTTTTTGGAGTTTGAAAGTTTGAAGTTTGAAAGTTTGAATATTTTTTTGGAGGGTCATACCTTAGACTTGAGTCATTCTTCGTACTCCTCCTCCTCGGTTGTAGAAGCTTCACCAAATCCAAGTGATCCGAGGTCCAGCTCATTGATGTCATAAGCTTCATCCCTCTTGTTTTGTTTACTTGTCCACACATCAGAAGTAATAGCTAATTTATTAGCATGCGAAAACGTTTCTTTTAAAGCAAGTCTCATTTCTTTAAAGAGTCTAATAGCCTCTTTTCTAGCAGCGCCTCTAGTAACTTTATTAAACAATGGATTTAAAGCAATTGTAGCATAATCATATAAAGATTCACTTTCACCCGAAGTAAATGGAAGTTCATCAACAATAATATATTTAGTAAATTCAGTTTTATGACGGGCAGCTGAATAGAAAAACGTACCCACCAAAAAAGTCGCAGTGCCTCCAAAACTGATTTGAGTTTGGGTCGCCGGAATTGAGCTTGGGCCGTAGCAAGTATCGTAGTGTCTTGAGAGTGTGCCCGTGCCACCTCACCTCTTCCATTTGTATGTACGGAAACATTTCTTGCATTGGGCCCCGTACGGAACTGCTTCACCTTTGGATCTAAAACAAGTGAGCCATCAGGTTTAGTTTCATTAAGAAGAATAAAAAATTTCCAAACTGTCACGACCCGCACCCGGATATACGGATACGAATACGTGGGCCACGTCCAGCCTACGCCGCAGTATCGACGGTAGAACGCTGTCTAGTACCCAATAAATATACACTACATCTAGAAGGTCCATGAACTACAAATGTACTCAATCACAACCCAACATCTAAAGAAGATAAGACATAAAAGATAACTAAGGCACAAGAATAACTAGAAACTACTAGAAGGAATCATAAGACAGGAAAATAAAGAAGAAAAAACAAGACGAACTAAGAACAACTACCAGGCAACTCACATAGAAGAATAGTGAGATCCACCCCAGCTAGCAACATCATGAAGTCCAATAATGGTATAACAACTCCTAAAATATTATCAACGGTATCCTGTCAGAAAAATGAGCAAGTACAAACACTAACAACAGTTCCATGTGAATTGACAAATTCTATAAGAGACAGTATAATGAACTACAAGACAAAGATATATGAAGACTTGGGAACCGTTCGGAAGCTGAGTTACAACCCTTAAACCAAACAAGGACCGGGGTTGTAACCCTTCTCCCGAGCAGAACTTAGTCTCCCATCAAGGTACAATATAAGGGCATATAGAACATGTGAGTAACTGTATATCATAGCATGGTGAGAAAGTACTGAATGTAGAACAGAACAGGATATAAGATAAGATAAAGTAAATATAAAATGTGCCTTGAATTATTAGAGCGTTATGTGATCGGCTTGGGATAAGTGACAGGACAGGCTATCCACTTGGCCTGGCAATCCGTGGTGACCTCAACGGAAAGTCATGCCGGCCAACCTGGATAACGAGCACAAGGCAAATAGGATCTCGCTACACCCTACGTGAGGGGAGAGTGGCACGAGCACAAGAATAGTGACATGGTGGCTCTAATCACATAACCCCTAATAATTCTCCATCCCTGAATAGTACAATGGATCTGGCATGACACGTCATGACACGGGATTCCCTAAGAGGATAGCTACTCCCTCTCAGGAATCGGTGTCTATACAAGTACAGGGAACAAGACAGGAAATGTACATATATACCAAGAAAATTCAGGAACAACATCTCATGTCATGATCCAACGTATACTAGTCCGTGAACTATCGTGACTGAAAATCGAGTAAGACACTACAACTGAATCGGATATAGCAGATATCAAGACAATGAAAACTATCAGTGAATGTACTCGTCTGCGGTCCTGAGCTGTCAAATGGGGTCGATGCTCAGAGGGATGCCACAGACCTAAAGATAAGATATATGTAAGCTAATTAGGGTTCAACAGTGTTAGGCTTGATTCAATAGTATGAGCTACGCAATCTAGGTCAGACTCAGTCAACTAAGTCAAACTAGGTCACAGGAAGTCAAACTAGGCTAATATTGACTAACAGTTGACTTTTGGTCAACTGGTCAACTTCTAGACATTCCTAGGCCAAGTGTTGACTGATAGTTGACTTTCGGTCAAAGCAATCAAACTTGGTCAACCGAGGTCAAAACTAGCCTAAGCATACTATTCCTAAACATTACCAACCAAGATACCATATATCTTGGTCAAACAGGGTCAACACATTCAATTTTAGTGGTTGTGAAATCACCGGAATCGATGGATCAAAAATACAACAAAAGGAGAAAGATTATAATAATAGGGTGAAACCTACAGATGTTGTCGGATGGTGAAACAAACATCACCAACGTGTCCAGAATGGTCAAATCAGCTAGGATAGCCTATCCATAAGTCCAATTTGGATACAGGAACAAAAAGGTAATTTCGGGCCAAAATGGTGTCCGTGTCGGACACACCTTGTACCGAAAAATGTGCCAGAATAAAAGTGCACTAAAGCTAACAAATTATATGTCCACAAATTCAGAATGACGATACGAACTCAACGGTATATCCAAAATTGGATTCCGATGACCCGATCTCAGATTGGTCCGTTGACCCGAATATTGGAAACCGATTTGCACGGAAAAGCATGTCGGAGCCAATGTCCTGAAAACTCAGCAAATTATATGTCAACGAGTCCAGAATGACGATACGAACCCAACGGTATATCCGAAATTGGATTCCGATAAACCGATCTCAAAATGACCCGTTGACCCGGATATTGGTATCCGACTTGCACCGAAATGCGTGTCGGAACCAATATCCACTAAAATCTAGCAAATTATATGTTAATGAGTCCATAATGACGATACGAACTCAACGGTATATCCAAAATTGGATTTCGATGAGCCGGCGTCAAAAAGTTCAGTTGACCCGGACTGTGGGGCCCACTTTGCACTGAAATGCGTGCCAGGGCCCACGTCCTCTAAATCTAACAAACTTTATATAAAACGTGCCAGAACGACGCCACAAGTCTACTGGTGGTGTCAGAAATTGAATCCGGAGTCCCGGGTTCAAAAATAGAATTTAACAACTTGGAAATTACGAATTTGGACGGCCAACTTTGGCGTCGAATTCAACCAATCAAACGTGCTCACAATAAAACAAAACTGGAGGGGTAGGAAGAGGGTTATACCAGCTTCGCATAGGAACCAGTGGCACGCCAGACGGAGCTGCGATGGAGGAGATACGAGCCGACAAAGTCGGCTCCACGAAACTGTCCAAAAACAGTTCAAATTAAAATGTCAACTTAGTGGCCGGTTTTGATCTATCAAACGTCGAAATTAACGGATAAAATTTTAGAGGGATAAAGGGGTATATACCGAGATTGTGACAGAGCGAAGAAATCGCCGATCCAACGGTCGGATTGACCAAAAAACATGCACAAAGTTGCTGTCTCGGGCGTGAATTCTGTGTTCCGTTCCCGCGCACGTTACGGCGGGATCTCGTGCAAAACGCACAGATAGCCTGCTTGGCTCGTCAGGGAGATTGGCGAACACCTCGGGAGGTTGCCCATGGTTCGCCGGAGCTGGGGGAGTGACGTGGAGGCGGTGGTTGGCCGCGGTGGCGCGGTGGTTGGCCGCGGGCTGCCGTCGCGCGCCCTACTGCTTTTGCGTATGCTGTGCTCTTGTCGCTGCTGCTGCGGCTGCGTGAATAGCTCAGGACCGGCTAGGGGGCCACCGAGCTCGGCCACGACTAGGGGCGGCTGGCTGTAACGCCCCAGTCCCAAAATACGTAGGACCAAGTACGTAGACATGCCAGCTATATACATACGAAATACATGGACCTCGTATGTATACATAAGCTGTAAATGTAGTAATCCAAGACAACTAAATCTCATCCACAAAGATAAATAATGATATAAAGCAATTTTGAGTTTGTCATGTACACAATAGTTAGGCGGAGACAAAGTCCACTACCGACCAATTTAAATAGAGAAGAAATATACAAAGAAAGTGATTGGTCGAGCGGAGCAAATGACGAGTCCAAAAGCAATCATCACGAAGGAAGGAATGGCCTTAGCTAGAACACCTGCAAAACATCACGAAACACACACCTGGAGAGATAACCAGGTCCTCAGAGGGACGTAACAAGACACATAATATCATGCCAATAAACTGAATAATAGAGCTCAACAGGAAAGTATGCATGAGTAAAGGTTCCTAACCATCCTATGTGATATGCATTTTGAGGACAATGTTCTACGCAGGGGCTGTAACGGATTCACGCAAGCAAGTAATAGAAAGTGGCCAGCAAGTAGCGCTAATCCGAGACGCTATCGACCTGGGCAGAAGGTAGTGCTCATGAGAGTCACCCTCGGTCCAAAATGTGTGTAAAAATAAAATGTAGCCCCTACGCTAATAACTGTCCCCTCCCCCCAATGATACTATACATGCATCGACTCCACGACACTGTTTAATCCTTAATAACCGCCAAAGTCTTCTACACAATCTATTAGCAGTTATATTCTAACGCATGCGCACGGGGGATCAGCCCACACGCAAGTGACCCCTACATGATACTCACAACTCTCACACACAACTCGTGTACAATCGTGACAAGTCAATGAGACTCACTAAATTTGACGGTAGTCCCTTAACTCTAAGCCAATTGTATAAAATATAGTAATTTATATTTACATATAATTTAAAAAGAAACAACTAAAACATGCATGATATTGAGCAGGAAATTTAAACAGTAAAGGCAAGGTGTCTTGCCTGGGGTGTCGCCTGATTTTGGTGCGATAATCGAGCAAGTCCTGTTTTGTCCAATTGCCGAGGCCAGTATGTAGGGGGTTCGAAGTCACGAGAAAATAGGATACACGATTAGTCGTGAGCAATGGAGATATTCGAAGAGAATTTCTAAAGTAAAGTACGTTTACTAATTTTAGAAAAAAATATATTATAATACTTGAAACTAGCTTTTTATTAATTATAAACATTTCTTGTAAAAATATAAAAATCGTTTTACGCTAAGATACTCTAGTTTATAAAAATAAATTTTTAGATAGAGGCTTATGCGTATTAGTCAAACTATGCTTTTAGGAAAATACATCAAAATTTTGTTTTAGGCTAACTATAAGTTTTGTCAAAATACCTTTATAGGAAAAACTATGCTTTATCACTTACAATATTTTTAGGTAATATTTGAAATACTACACTTGAACTAAATAGTTTTTAAAAATATTAAAGTAATTATTAATCATAAAGTAAAATTTATAAACACTGGTGATAATAATGAATAATAATACCATTTATTTAACGATACTAATTATCATAATGTTAATTAACATGATCCTTTTACAAATCAAGGAAACAAATAAGTATAAATTTATTAACTAAAGTAATAATAATATTAATATTAATAATAATAACACTAATAATAATAATAATAACAATAATAATAATAATAATAATAATAATAATAATAATAATAATAATAATAATAATAATAATAATAATAATAATGGTAATAATAATAATAATAATATAATAAATCCTAAAATATCTAACCCTAATAATAATAATAAAGATTATAAATAAAAAGTGGCCAGCAAGTAGCGCTAATCCGAGACGCTATCGACCTGGGCAGAAGGTAGTGCTCATGAGAGTCACCCTCGGCCCAAAATGTGTGTAAAACTAAAATGTAGCCCCTACGCTAATAACTGTCCCCTCCCCCCAATGATACTATACATGCATCGACTCCACGACACTGTTTAATCCTTAATAACTGCCAAAGTCTTCTACACAATCTATTAGCAGTTATATTCTAACGCATGCGCACGGGGGATCAGCCCACACGCAAGTGACCCCTACATGATACTCACAACTCTCACACACAACTCGTGTACAATCATGACAAGTCAATGAGACATACTAAATTTGACGGTAGTCCCTTAACTCTAAGCCAATTGTATAAAATATAGTAATTTACATTTACATATAATTTAAAAAGAAACAACTAAAAATGCATGATATTGAGCAGGAAATTTAAACAGTAAAGGCAAGGTGTCTTGCCTGGGGTGTCGCCTGATTTTGGTGCGATAATCGAGCAAGTCCTGTTTTGTCCAATTGCCGAGGCCAGTATGTAGGGGGTTCGAAGTCACGAGAAAATAGGACACACGATTAGTCGTGAGCAATGGAGATATTCGAAGAGAATTTCTAAAGTAAAGTACGTTTACTAATTTTAGAAAAAAATATATTATAATACTTGAAACTAGCTTTTTATTAATTATAAACATTTCTTGTAAAAATATAAAAATCGTTTTACGCTAAGATACTCTAGTTTATAAAAATAAATTTTTAGATAGAGGCTTATGCGTATTAGTCAAACTATGCTTTTAGGAAAATACATCAAAATTTTGTTTTAGGCTAACTATAAGTTTTGTCAAAATACCTTTATAGGAAAAACTATGCTTTATCACTTACAATATTTTTAGGTAATATTTGAAATACTACACTTGAACTAAATAGTTTTTAAAAATATTAAAGTAATTATTAATCATAAAGTAAAATTTATAAACACTGGTGATAATAATGAATAATAATACCATTTATTTAACGATACTAATTATCATAATGTTAATTAACATGATCCTTTTTACAAATCAAGGAAACAAATAAGTATAAATTTATTAACTAAAGTAATAATAATATTAATATTAATAATAATAACACTAATAATAATAATAGTATTAATAATAGTATTAATAATAATAATAATAATAATAATAATAATAATAATAATAATAATAATAATAATAATAATGGTAATAATAATAATATAATAATAAATCATAAAATATCTAACTCTGATAATCTATTCTACTATATAATAGGAAAACTTAGATGGTGAAACTTTTGAATTCCGAAAATACCCTTACATACTTATACTAATTAAAAATAGTTCATTAATTTTAATAAGGACAACTTAGTAATTAGGAAGACTACCCTTTGATCTTCCTAAACTAATTAAAAAAATGTTAAAATACGTGCAAGGCACGTGCACATATGCTAGTAATAATAAAGATAATAATAATAATATTAATAATAATAAACATCAAATCTACTTTACTATTCCAATTCAGTGAGAGTGAGAGAAAAAGAACGGGGAGGACTTACCATCGGGCTCGGCGGAGACTGGGCGGCGGAGGGGTTCGCCGGCGCTGCCGAGATCGGGGCGGCGCGCCCAGGCGTGCTGGAGGCGGACCTCAGAGGGCTTCTGATGTCGGCGGAGGTCCACGCACGGCCTCGAGCGGTGGAGGAGATCGGCGGTGAGTCACCGGGCGGAGTGCGGATGGGCGCCGGTGACGGCGGCGAAGCTGGAGGCGCGAGAGTCGGAGGTGCAGGCGGGCGGAGATCGGCGCGGAGGCGGACGACGAGGTAACGGCGGTCAGCGCCGAGGGCAGAGAAGCGGCGGAGGTCGGTTAGATGAGGCGGTGGCGGTGTGTTAGGCACGACGAGGGTTTCCAGAGGGTGGTCCATGGTCGCCGACGCTCGTCGGGGGACGAGGGTTTCCAGAGGGGTCCATGGTTGCTGACGCTCGTCGGGGGACGAGGCGGCCGGAGGAGAGTTCGCTGGGGGCGGTTCGAGCGGTCGGGGAGAGGTTCCGGCGACTGGCAGTGGAGCGCCGGTGGTGGCGCGCCTCCGGAGTGGTGGTGCGGCGCTCCGGATTTCAGCGGACGCTGAATCGAGCGGCGAGCGGGGTCACTCGGCTGATGGAGGCGTTCGGTGACGGCTAGTACTCAGGGGGTTCGTCGACGCGGCGGTCGACGGGACAAGGTCGGAAGTCAGGTAAGAATTTTCACTTCTCCTTCTTTCTTTGCTGTGGATTTTGGTACGGTGGTCGGAAATTTGGGATGGCCGGACATAGGCCGGGACTGTGCTGGTGGTTTTTGGGAGTAGGGTGGTGGTGGTTTGTATGGTGGAGGTGGTGGTTCTGTGATGGTGGCGGAGTTACGGATAGCAGGAGTCGATCGTTGGAAGGCGAGGGTGGTGGGTGTTGGCCGGGGATAGGCTGCGAGTGGTGGAGGCGATGGCGGTGACCGACGGGGATTAGGATAAGGTGTTGGCGGATACGTGTCCTGCGAGACACGGAACGGGTCGGTGTCCGAGTTTGTCGGACACGGTGGAGATAATTGTATTTGTACGGGAGAAAATATAGTGGATGGGATGCACGGACACGATGCACAATGGGTGTGGTAGAGAATTATGGAGGAGTACCTGCCTATATATAGGATGTGGGAATTCCCATTAGGATAAAGATTGGGATTGTTTAAATCTCCATTAGATAAATTCAATATTAATTTAAATAGTTTAAAAATAATAATTGGAACGAATCCAAATCAAATATGGATATCTCCTATATTTAAAAGTGTATCTAAAACAAAACCTTTCCCAATTTAAATTATCTAAATTAATAAACTATTAATTTAAACAAGATTAAAAATATCTTTTTTACATCTATTAAAATATGCTATTAATTAATTTCAAAAATTACATATATATATACTGCTAAATAATTTTAAAATATAAAACTTGCTTTTCTAATATACCATTTTATAATAATCATATTTATTATTATAACTATGTAAATAAAAGGCTTTATAAATAAAATAACAAATTTGGAATTTTGGAACGATAACTAAAATACCTATTAAATATATTTTGAAACTATATAAAAAATACGAAAAATATTTTTCCTAAAAATATGTACGCTCGCACATATTCGCACTCGTCGAGCAATTACGAAAAATAAAATTTCGTGCGCGACGTAAAATACGACTACGTGACGTACAATACAAAATTTTAAATCAGTACCAAAAATTTAAAAATACAGTAGAAATTTAGGGGTTTTACACCGGCCGCGACGGTGCGCGACCACCGGCGCCGCAGCTGCTGCTGCGCCATGCCGTGCGCGCTGTTCAGCAGCTCGCCGCTGCTGCCGTCGCACGCCGGCCGAGCTCAGCCGGGGGGGGGGGCGAGCTTCGGGAGAAGGAGGAGAAGAAGGAAGTGGTGGTGAAGGTGATGGTGGGCTCGGCCATGGAGGAAGGAGGTGGAGTTAATGGAGAGGGGAAGATGATGATGATGGTGGAGGAGATGTGGATGATGGTGGTGGTGTAGTTGTGTGTTAAAAAAAGGAAGAAGAAAGGAGAGGGGGGAGTTTATTCGGGTACATGAGGGTAGGAGGGAAGAATGCTGATGAGAGAGGAGAGAGAGTGTGAGGGATTATAATATATATGTGAGTGTAGATATTATATATAAAAAGAGAGAGAGAGAATGAGAGATATTTAGAGAGAGAGAGAGAGGAGAGAGAGAGAGAGAGAGAGATTTAGAGAGAGGGAGGGGGTGTTCGGCCATATGGGGGAGGGGGTGATTTGTGTATGGAGAGAGAGAGATGTTTAAATGTAGAGAGAGGGAGAGTGAGAGTATATATATATATATATATATATATATATATATATATATATATAGAGAGAGAGAGAGAGAGAGAGAGAGAGAGAGAAATAAGATATTTATATAAAATATGAATATTTTTGAGTAGAGAAAATGCAAATACAATAGTGGGGTGATATGGGTAGACATGGTAGGGTCACACCAATTTGGGTTGGGTGTTGGGCCAAGTTGGTTAGGCTTGGGGCCAAGATTTAATTAAATAATAATTTTAAACCAAATTAAATCATGGATGAAATGGGAGCACAAGGGAGATCAAATCGGTGGCACGCAAGTGGCACGCGCATAGTAGACTCAAAACAGGCGAGGACCATATATTGGGTCGACTAGATTGGACCGATGTCGGGTCCCGAAATTAAGTTGAAAATTAAATCACAAATTACGACAGACGATAAATTGGTCTAAATTGATCCGAAAGTTGCACGAAGCAAATGGAGCACAAGGGAATAAGTTTGAGTGGGACACGAAATATCAACATGAAGATAATCTCGTCTACTACAAACTTCAAGAAGGAAGTTCCCAGAGACTGGCATCCCTGATGCTCTAGAATTCCAAGTCACGGTAAAGAGCATTTAAAGATCAAATTAATTAAATAAAAATGAATTATCGAAAATAATTCATCTAGAAAATTCGAAAATAAATCCCAGAAATTCAGGGGGCTTACACAAACTTTGGCTTTTTGTTTTCTCTTTACAACATTTGGTACATTGGTACCAACTTCAGGAGGGGAACCAACTAAATCCTCAGGAATAAGATTTTCCTTAAAAAAAGAATTATAAATTTCAAAAGCATCATTGCCTTGGTTTGAACCTTGTCCGGCCATTTTAAAAAGACAAATCAAAATATATAAAGGATTATAAAGATGGAGGAGGATACCGGAAAAAAAAATAAGAAATGAATTTTTTGCAAAAAACTAGAGAGATGGAGGAAGAAAAACTATTTCGAAAATGTAAATAAAAAAATCAATTAGAAAGAGGAAGAAGTAGATCGCCGAAATTGCTTGATCGGGAAGTCGTAGATCGCCGGAACTTAGAGCACAACTTTCTTGAAATCTTCTTAAGGATGGAGGAGGATTTTTTGTTGTTGTGAGAAGTATGAAATTGTTTGTGTTTGAAATGAGAGTTTCATGGCCAATTTATAGAACTTTTTGGAAGCCAAATTACCCCCCATACCCTCAAAATATAGTTGTTGTAATGGATTTTTGGTCAAAAAGACCAAAATACCCCCTATAACGGTTATAAAACGGTCAAAAATGGGGATATTTTGGTAAAAGGGGAACAATTATTCAAAAAAATTAAAAAATCCGGTTCAGCCAGCCGGACTGGGCCTGGCTCGGGCCTGGGCGGGCCTGACCGGGCCGGGCTGAACCGGGCCGAACGTTGCATTATTTAAAAAAAAATTAACCGGGCCGGGCCGGGCTTGGGCTCGGGCGGGTGAACCCATCCCGGACCGGGTATGCTATTGGGCGGGCTCGGGCCGGGCTTGGAGCGGGCTGAACCGGGCCGGGCCTCCTGCGGGCTCGGGCGGGCTCGGGCGGGTTCGGGCGAGCCCGGCCCAGATCACACCCTGAGGAGCCGCTCGACACACTTCGGGGCATATGTTTGTCTGGTTGATGACCCTATTCACCCATAGGGTTCAGTGCAGAACTTGTTCGAGCTATGGACGTTTTTGCAGCATTAATGATGGCAAGTTGATGGCACGCATGGAGGCACCAAGTACGGATGGCGGAACCAAGATTTTAGTTTACACTAGACTGGGTCTGAACTTAAAATGGTAAGCATAAAAATGATAATTTTCTCCACAAAAAAATCTTACAAATTTAGGACTAGCCATCATCTTTCATGACTACTGCCATCTTAAATTCAACAGTTTACACTAACGACCTAAATTGTCCAAAGACATTTCCAAGCTAATCCATAATAATAAAAAATACGTAACTATTTTGTGATGACGTGACACAAACAACGCAAAAATGTCAACATTTAATAACCAAAAATACAAAAGAACAAACTAAAGAGTAAGGACCATAAGAAATATACTTGCACAGTATTCTCCTGGTAGATCACCTAGCTACACAAATAAAAATTGGATCTGTAAATTCATGAAGTATTTATTTTTCTTTTTTGCTCAGAAAAGTGATTTTTATAAGGGTTTTTTGAGCAAATAACCCTGTTAACAACTTATATTTGAGTGGTAACCCCACTTTGTTTATAATTTAAGAGATAACCCCATTATGGATGGGACTGTTATTTACCTGTTAAACTACACTCATAATACCTGTTAAGTTAATAAACTATCCCTACCTTTAATCCAAACGAACCATGCCAGAAGCTACGGACTAAGCATGCCTGATTAAAAGAAAAAATGTTGAGCATTGCTAGAAGCTACGGACTGTTCAAAGTGGAGAGCATCACAGAATTCTTATTGCTCTCTCATAGTTGATGCTTTCCACATACACTTCGACGACGCCCTGGACTCGGACCTCGTCCTCGTCGACGACATTGCCGCCCTCGTCTCCACCCCTCTGCCTGGCTCCGCGGCGTTGGCTGCCCCAGAGTACTGCACGGCCAACCTCACCTCCTAGCTACTTCACCCCGCCTTCTGGGCCAGCCCGGCATTACGGTGGCATTCGAGGGGCAGAAGGCCTGCTACTTCAACACCGGGGTCATGGTGATGGACCTTGGACAGTAGCAGGGCGGGAGGGGGGGGGGGCGGCGGCGGAGTACATGGAGCAGATCGAGGAGTAGATGGAGCTGCAGAAGCAGGTACGGATATACGAGCTCGGGTCGCAGTCGCCGTTCCTGCTGGTCTTCGCGGGGAGGATCGCAGCGGTAGAGCACAGGTGGAACCAGCACAGCCTGGGCGGGGACAACCTCCGTGGGCTGTGCAGGGACCTGCACCCGGGGCCGGTGAGCCTACTGCATTGTAGCGGGAAGGAAAAGCCGTGCCCGCCGCTCGTGCCCGCTCGATACGCTCTGGGCGCCATAGGATTTGTTGCGCACTCCGTTCGTGATCGTGTAAAATCATTTTGATTCCTCACTGATCGCAGTTAACTCGGCCGGCCATTAGAACGATACAACAATGTAAATAGATTTTGTAACGACAGGGTTATTTGTGCGAGGAGTAATAAAAGATGGTGGTTAAAGTTGGATTAAAGGAAGGGGTAGTTAAGTAATTTAAGTGGTCATAGGTTTTATTTACAAAAAAAGTATTTAGTCTAACAGGTAGATAACAGTCCCATCCAAAATGGGGTTCTCTCTTAAATTATAAACAAACTAGGGTTACCACTCAAATATAAGTTTTTAACAGGGTTATTTGCTCAAAAACCCTTTTTATAAAAAGCTTTCTCCTTTGGACAATGGGCATGCTTCAAAACAAGCAACTAAGACCCTTCGTCCTCAAAGCAACTCCAAGAAAGAAATTAAAAAAGGAACCAACTTTATGAATTCCCAAAGATGAGGCAACTCTGTTGTATCTTTCAAAGATGAGGCGATTCTCTGTCAATAAAGATGGGCTTAATACGGTGAAGCAAGTCTATGTTTCAAGTGAAATTGATGTTTAGATGAGAAAGAACATGGATGCTGACACTCCTTGCCCATGAAAATGGAGAAAAGGAAAAGTATAGTTACTACACGGAGAGAAGGAGACTGAAGTGGATGAATGGGTGAGCTTACTTTGGCTTTTCCATGAACAGAGAGAGAGTTGAAGAAATCTAGTCAGTGTATATGCATTCTCTGTGTTAGTTTCGAGACTTGATCAAAGATGGTAGAACTAGATATCGAGATCAGAGGTTCAAACAAACGTTTTCCTTCTGATTATTCTCGAGATCCACGAGGAACACTATAATATAAATCTGATTACAAAAGCAACAATAATCAGAAAATGAATCTCACGTTCTTTCTCTCAATCGCAGTTGCTGACGGACAGAACTGAGTTACAACTCAGAGAAAAGAGAAGAAAGAAGAAGAGAAAAGGTTCTTGCTGGGTGATTAAGATCACCGTTGCTCAAAGTAAGATTCGCCCCACCACGATCTGCTTCTAGGAACCAACAAGTTCACGAAGAACTTCTTGAACGCTTGTAAGTCAATATTTGAGACTTGGACAGGCTTCTTGGACTTTACGGACTCCCTTAACTCTCTTCTTGGTGCATGTTCCAAAGGAGGCCAATGGGCTCTATTTATAGAGTGGAGTGAGGCTTCACCTTTTCTCCTATCCTATGTGGGACTAAAATACCAATACTCAAAAATAGAGTTTGACATTTTAGATCATTCCACAATCATCATAGTAGTGTGCCAGTCCACGCCTATCCCCCGAACACTCCCGTGCATGCACGAGACAACCTGGAGTCCGTGTCCGAGTCCGCACAACAAAAATTAACTTGCATCCTTGTTAGAATTAATCATTTTTCCTTCTAGAAAAATACTCCCACATGGCACACACTTGTTCCCCACCACACCTCATGTGCATACCTCAACACAAGCCATGCATTATATTGAGATACTCACCATTTGGTATAGCCGATGTGGGACTATCTTTCCTAGTCTAAAGGTAAAAATACCAACAATCCCCCAAATATCTCAATATATTGGTTGAGCGTTCCTCACAGTGACTGCCCATCATGCATTAGGAGAGATGTCGCTGACGACTTGAATCTTCCCGTATTGGTCAAATAATAGTATGATACAAGAATGGACTAAGCCTTGAATTCTGCACCATGACTACAATTTTTTTTACTCACATAATGACATCAGCTGTGCTTCCGATTGCATATTAAAGGTCCTGTGCATGCCTGGTTTTGGTGTATGTATCTTGGGCGTCTACAAGTTTACCCTCAAGAGACGGCCTGAATATCTTTCCATACATTGTAGGTGAGTTCTTTTAAAGAGTCCTTTGGCGTGAAGCCTTGCGCTTCCTTGCGGTGCTACCCCGCGATGACATGGCCCAAAGTCGAGGCTACACCTCATCGTGGTGTCACGCCACTGTAGCATGAGGTCCCAGCCTCTTTGTAGTGCCAAACTACCCAGCATAAAACCTTGCGCTTCCTTACGGTGTTACGTCGCTGTGACATGGCTCGCGTTGCCGAGGCTTTACCCACTCTAGGTACCTCTTGGTGGTGTCACACTACTGTAACATGAGGTCACCGGCCTTTTTATAGTGCTGACTACCACTCTTCATTCTACAACATTAGGCTACCTGCCTATATGCGGTGCTACGTCGCTATGACATGGCTCGTAAAGCCGAGGCATTACCCTTACCGAGGAACCTCTTGGTGGTGTCACCCCACTGTAGCATGGAGACCTTACGCTCCTTTGTAGTGTTGTGCTACCGTGCTTCTTGCAGAGCACACTAGATATTCAAAATACCTGAAAACCCATTAAGGCGTCTAAGCCATCCTCCCACAGGACTTGTTCTTTTAAGAGAACATATAGTAGACAATAGTAGTTATGGGTCCGTAACCCCTCAGTGTTTCAAAGGACTATCCACTGTTCCAGATATTCTCTTCGTCAGTGGTCATTCTTTGAACCAAAAGTTAGATGCCTAGTAGATTTCTCTTTAAACTAATAGCATAAAACTTTATGGTAGAATGACAAAGACAAAATATCACATCGTCTTCAAGCCCATCATAATTGCTGTGACCTCGACCAGCTGGCGCTTGAGACCTTTGGTGAATGGATCGGCCAAATTTTTTTGACTCCGAACATCAATCACGATAATGAATCCAGTCTTTATCAGACCATTTACCGCCCTGTGCCTCAATCGTACAGTCCTCTTCTTACCATTAAAGAGATCATTTGATACCACCGCTGCCTGGTTGTCGCAGTATATCGGTACCGCCAGAATCTGTGCACCAACCACTGGAAGATCATACATGATCTCCCGAAGCCATTCTGCTTCTTCTGCTACAGCAGCAAGTACAAAAAACTTATATTCCATTGAAGAATAAGAGAGCATTGTCTGCTTCTTCGACTTTTACGATATAGCAGCTCCACCCATAGAGAAGATGTATCCTCCTGTGGACCTTTCACTCTCTGCTTCTGAACACCAGCTTGCATCACTGAAGCCTTCCACTACTGTTGGATATCCGCTGTAGTGCAGCACATACTTCTGAGTCCTCTTAAGATATCTCATAACTTTATTCACGGCCTTCCAGTGCTCCACACCTGGGTTGCTCGTGAATTGACTCAGCATCCCCACGGCGAAAGCTATGTCAGGTCTTGTGGCAGTAGTTGCATACATTAAACTCTCGATGATGCTTGAGTACTCCAGCTACCTGACGCTTTCCCTAGGATTTGGCTTCAGCTTCTTGTCACACCTATAAGGAGTATCGATCCCTGGAAGATCCTGATATCCATAGCGTGTGAGCATCTTCTCAATGTAATGAGACTGTGACAGCGCCACTCCAGTGTCTGTCCGGATGATCTTTATGTAACACCCAATTTTTCAGATGAGGATAATTTTGAAATTTTGTAATTATAATTATAATTATTGATATTTATTTCACATTATGATTTTGGAGATTTTTAATTATTTTTAAACTATTTAAAATCTGGTTTAAGTCATGACTAGTGATTTTGATGTACTGCCAGTGAAACCCTAGAGACTGCATGACCTAGAGCCTAACCATGTCATTAGGATGACTTAATTATCATTTTTAGCCTAGAGGTAATTTGGTCATTTTGACTTATTTGAATTATTTGGTGATTTATTGAATTGGTGAATTCTAGTTGACTTTGACTTGTTGAGACCTAGTGGACTAGCCTAGAAGCTAACCCTAGCTATGGTAACCCTAGTCAAACTTGAGTTAACCTATTTTAGTCATTAGAGAATAGTTTTAGAATGAGGGAATTTGGTTTAGTGAATTTAAGTCATGGCTTGTGGTTTCATGAAATGACTTATGGCTTAATTATTTAATTGATCATGACTTAAGCCCATGGGCCATTTAGTGAACCCTAACCCTAATTTTACAACTTGTGACCAGCCACCTAGGGAATCCTACCCTATTTAATGACTCCATCATTTAGGGTTAGCCTCCCTTGGAAATAGATCTCAAGTTTAGAAAGAGGTAAATCCCCAACTTTAGAAATTCATAGAAAATTCATTTTAATTCCTTTTTAATTCTAGTTTCTTGCATTAGAACCTAATACTCTCCTATTTTCTGATTTTGGGGTTTAATCCCAGCTTTGGGACAATTTGGGAGCATTTTGCTAGCAAGGAGGAACCCCCCATTTGGAGTTTTTTCTTGCTATTTGCATCCATAGGTAAAACACCTCTAATTGTATTAAATTTCTATTTTCTTTGCATTTAGGGCTAGATCTAGGAGTCACCTAGCTGTTCCTGGAATTTGTGCACAATTCGTGTCCATTACGTGTCCGTATCGGACACGTATCAAACCCATAGGATAGGTGTTCGACGAAATGCCCGAACCATTTCGATTTGCTATTTTTACAAATATATTTGAATAGAATCCTAGATCTAGGGTTTGTTTATTGATTTCTGTATTTTTTTTCTAATTTTAGCCTTGTGTCATGTCCACACGGGGACACGAACACGCGGGGACTGAACCATATACTGTGTCCTGCATCACGGGCTGGTTTTCTTCTTGTACGGGACATGAGGACACGCCAAAGTTTGGAAGAATTTCAGGGCACTGACTGACATGGCTCTCCCAAAATTTGGGGCCATATGGTGCAGTGTGCGAGGAGTTCTCCTCCTCGTACTGGCTGCACTGGCCGCGCGCGCAGGCTGTGCTCGCACAGTTTCAAGCCACTGACACGCGGTTCGACACGACACCACGGTTCACTTGGACACGGTACAGTAGCATACACGTGTAGCCCTATATATGGCGAACACGTGGGCACGAGCACGAGTCGTGTCGTGCCCCGTGTCGCGCGTAGGACACGCGTGCACACGTGCACGACGCAGCTGTGCACAGCGTGTCTGTGTTTGTTTTGAGGCTTGGACACGCCGTGTCCGGCTCTAGTGTGACACAAAAAGTTTCCTGGGACACGAGCACAGGTGGGGGGTCATTTACCAACCATTAATTTGTATGTTTAACATATTTTTGATTTCGAAATTGGGAATTCCTAATTATCACTGATACTTAGGTTCTGTTCTACAAATCCTGAACTTTTCTTTCCTTTTAAACTGAATGTTAGTGTTTAATTGACCTGTTTAATCCATTTACATGTGTATTAGTTAATGCTAAGTGGGATTAGCATGTTAGATTAGTTTTTCATTGAGAAAATGGGATTTTGGACTGCTTGTTGAATGTGGACTGATACAGTCTTTAAAAAAATTAGATTTCTGAACTTCATTTCTTCCAAAACTAATTTTTGAAGTTTATTAATCATGTTTAGATTCCTCTACAGGTGTATTAGACTATTTCAAGGTTGATTGTTGGTTAGTGTTGGGTCTTTAGGTTTCAAATCGAGTTTTGATTGAATGGACTGCTCTTGAAACAGTCGACTGATACTTTTAACTATTTTATAATCCTGATTACTGATTCCTAATGTTTAATTGTCCTAATAAACTCATTTAGATGTGTACTTGTACTTGCTGGGTTGGATTGCATGATAGGTTAGGATGTTAACAAGAGGGGGATTCAAATATGGGAATGGATAAACTGAATTCCCAAAAATTTTATAGGTTAACTCATTCTGATTTTAAATCCTTAAACTGAAATTTTTAGGTGTTAAATAGCCATGTTGATTCAATTCATTGTGTTGAGTTCACTATAGGTTGTTCCATATCAGTGGTGTAGAAATGGAATGAATGGGTTCCAATGGATGTTTGGGACTTTAAATTAACAGTTTTGAAAATACCATTGCCATGATTCCTTCACTGTCATTGCATATACTTGAGTTGTGCACTGTTTTCCTAATGTCCCACACACTCTAATGTTCCTATAACTAAGACACTGATTTCCCTGGTGTAGCACACACACAAGTAAATGCATACACTTCATTCACAACAGTTCCTGAGTTCATCCTTGTCATACACACACACACATAAAACTTTCCACATGGTCACATACACACCTAGGCTATCACACTGATTTTTTCCCATACACATTGTCTTCCTATGCTATACACACAACTGTCCCTAACTCCCAAACTGTCATGAACACACACATGTACACCTTGACACAAGCACATGTATTTCTCTCCCTATCACTCTATGCACCTATATATGTGTATATATATATATATATATATATATATATATATATATATATATATATATAAATGTGATATACATATCTTAATGTATGTATGTATAATGTGTGTTAATTATGTTAATTAGATATAGTTTGATATGTGAAATATATAGGAATACATAATGTGTGTAATGTGTAATTAGCCTATGGCTCCTAATAGGTATAAGCCTATAGTGAATATGTGCATGTTACATAGCAATTGTGTGTGGTTGGCTTGTATGGCCTAGATATGGTGTGTGCTTACTAGGATAGGCTGGTTAGGCCTAGTGAGACTTGACTAGACTAGGATTAACCTAGTTGACCTAGACAGTTGACCAAGGTTGACTTAGAGTTGACTTTGATCTAGATTGGCCTAAAAATCATGTAGATGCATTATGAACATCATCTGTCTTATTTTAAACATATTATAACCCATATTACTCTGTTTACGACATTGTGACTCCGGTGCAGATATCTGATATTACACTACTCTTTTCAGAGTAGCAGGCGAGTACATTCTCTGATAGTACTTCCATTTACTTGTCGTTTACTATATTTTAGTTGTAGCTAGTTCTATCTGATTCTCTGTTTCAAATAAGATTTGATATTACTTGATCCATTTCATACGACACTCACTTATTTAAGTCTGGCTTCTATTTCTGGAACCACCTACTGGAACCACCCTGGAATCATTTACTGGAATCATTCGTGTACTGGTTGGACTTATACCTATTTTTGTGTCGGATTATGGATTCACTCGTACTTGCTGGGCGGGGAAATATTGGAATAGGCATGTGAACATACCCAAATACTGGAACCACTCCCTTGGAATTATACTGGAACGATAGCCATCCCACACTTGGCCGAGTGTGCGGTGTGCCGTATTACCTACAACCGTTCACATGTCGATCCAGATATTTTAAAACACATCGTTAGAGTATAGGCTGGACTCACCCTGGAACCTTTGATCACCGACTGGACTCACCTCACACCGGACCCATCTTGTACTGGAACCACCTGGTATCAGATTCATGTTGTCTGGACTTACATTGGAGTTACACTTGTCTACATTGCTGTCTGGACTTTATATCATATTACCCTGGTTCAGCTATTCTATTTTTACAGTCTTCATTGCTATGATTCTTCTCTTGTTTAGTTAATTACTTTCCTTGCACTTTATCTGTCTTTCTTACCATTACCTGTATAAAACTGCCATAATTCATCAATATAACTGTCTATAACTGCTTTATAGTTCTCTGTCATTTAATTGGGATTTCTTGATGAGTTGTACTCGTTCCTGTCCTGACTGGACCTGTTGAAATTTTACAGATGATTGCCCTGAGGACACATGCCCTACATATTATGGATCCGGAGACGGGATGACTACCTTTGGCCCCGACACTCAGGAGTGATGGGTTTTAGTTTAGTAGACTAGCATATGTTTTCTTGTTGAACTTGTTGTAGAAGATTTGAGACTTATGTAGTATCTGAGATTGTTGAGAGTTGTCATTATTTTAGTAGTTGTTTTCTATTCTTAGTTAATTCTTCTGTGATTATCTTATCGTGCTTAGACTGTGATTGAGTTACAATATCTTATACTTGTCCTCCGTTCGGAGTTGATCATGATGAGTACATTATATATTGCGTAAGTTTCTGGCTAGATAGTAACCTAGGACAGCGCTCTACCGCCGATACTGTGGCGTAGGCTGGGCGTCGTTACGTACTCGTACCTTCACAGTAGGTACGGGTCGTGACACTTTATCCCTAGGATAACATCAGCTTCCCCTAAGTCCTTCATACTGAACTTAGATGAGAGGAACTTCTTTGTCTCAGTGATACGTGCTAGATCCGTACCCAGGATCAGCATGTCGTCCACGTATAGACAAACGATGACTCCTCTCCCGTCAGCGAACTTTGTGTAAACACATTTGTCCGTTTCACTGACCATGTAGCAATTTGATCTAATGACTTTGTCAAACTTCTCGTACCACATCTTGGGAGCTTGCTTCAGACCATATAGAGATCTCACCAACATGCATACTTTGTCTTCAAGGCCCTTGACGATAAATCCTTCTGGCTGTTGCATATAGATCTCTTCGGTCAACTCTCCATTCAGGAATGCTGTCTTCACATCCATCTGATGTATGACGAGCTTGTGAATTGCACTCAGAGCAATCAATATCCTGATGGTTGTCATTCGTGCTACTGGAGCATATATGTCGAAGTAGTCGATCCCTTGCTTCTAAGAAAACCCTTTGGCTACCAGCCTTGCTTTGAACTTGTCAATAGTTCCATCGGCCTTCATCTTCTTCTTGAAAATCTACTTGCATCTGATTGGTTTATCTCCTTTAGGCAGATCGACCAACATCCACGTATTGTTGGAGCTTATAGAGTCATACTCATCATTGATAGCCTCCCTCCAGAAGACAGCATCTCTGGTCTTCATCGCCTCATCATAGGTAAGCGGATCAGTTTCCACATGATAGGTGACAAACTCATCTCCGAAGTCCTTCTGTCTCCTCACCCGCTTAGATATGGGTTCTGCGAGTTCTGGTTCAACAATTGTCTCTGGTATGACAATTTCTTTTTCTTGGACTGCATCTTCTTTGGAAGTGATAGCCGCCTGTGCACTCACATTATTCTCCGGAATATCCGCGATAACGATGTTCTTGTGCCTCGCAAATTTATCTTCAAAGAATTCGGCATCGCGAGATTCAATAATTTGATTGGTTTCAACATCAACCCCAAGAAGATCGTCTTTGTAGTCCTTGTCCCAAGCTTTTGAATCTTCAAGTCCGGAAGCTTCATATATGCAGTTACCCCCACACTCGAATGACGTTCAAGTTGGGTCTGACTTTGAACCAGAGTTCATGAGGAGTGATTTCGGAACCTGCGTACGGCACTCTGTTCAGAATGAACGTAGCCGTTAATACAGCTTCTCCCCAGAAGCAGTTTGGAAGACCTGCAGTCAATAGCATTGAGTTCATCATCTCTGTCAACGTCCTATTCTTCCTTTTAGCTACTCCATTTGATTGAGGAGAATACGGAGCAGTTGTCTCATTGACAATTTCATGTTCTTTGCAGAACGATATGAATTCAATAGACCTGTACTCTCCGCCTCGATCACTTCTGAGTCTCTTGAGTTGTTGTCCAGTTTGACATTCAGCCTCAGCTTTGAACTCCTTGAACTTCTCGAATGCTTCATCTTTAGACTTGAGTAGATAGAAGAACGTGTACTTCGAGTAGTCATCGATGAATGTAATAAAATACTTCATCTTGGCCTTTGTGGAGAACTGTCTGAAGTTACAGATATCTGAGTGTACCAACTCCAGAAGATCTGTACTTCGATTCACCTGTTTAAACGGTTTTCTAGTGATCTTTGTCTGTGCACAAACCTCACACTTCTCCACCTCCTTACCCCCATATTTGGAGATAAGCCCTAGACTAGACATTTTGTTTATTCTTTTACAATGAACATGTCCTAGTCTATTGTGCCATAACTCAAGAGACTAACCAGAAGAAGAAACTGCATTAATCATTTTTACAGGAGTTACAAGTTGAAGTTTGAACATCCCTTCGGTACAATAAGCTTTTCCAAAGTATGTTCCTTTGTAGAACATCACTATCTGCCCAGCATTGACGTCCATCCTCAAGCCTGCGTTACATAGCAGACTTCCAGAGACCATATTCTTGGCTATCATCGGTACATGCTTCACATTATGAAGCGTCAGCGACTTCCCCAAAGTCAGGTTCAGTACCACCATTTCTGTCCTCAGTACTTCAGCTTGTGTCTGGTCCGCCACCATAACCTTCTCAGATGTAGGCTTGTATGTGGTGAACAACTCCTTATTAGAACAAATATGGAAAGATGCACCCGTGTCCACCCACCAGTCGGTGTCAACACCAGCCGTGGCAACCTGCATAGTCATGGCAACCTTGTTAGGCTCACCTTGCTCTATTTATTTGGACTTTGATCTGCAATCTCTACGATAGTGGCCCTTCTTTCCACAGTTGAAGCAAGTCACATCTGACTTGGGCTTTGGTTTTGACTTGAACGAAGCCGACTTCACCTTCAGATGGTTGAAGTCCTTCTTCTTCTGGTTGTGAGAAACCTTATGCTTCCCCTTGGAGTCCCCCGTATGCACCAAGTTGGCCTTTGCCAACTGTTTGGACAATGCGTCCAATTTGTTTTTAGCCATTAACTCATCTCTAATATTAATGTTGTGAAGTAGTTGATCCAGGCTGATTTGCATCTTCTTCATGTGCATGTCTGAGATAAAATTGCTCCATCTTGATGGAAGCTTGGCAACTATACCCCCTACGACAAAAGTGTCGACAAGTGGCATGCCATCGTCCTCAAGTTTTTGACGTAACTTGAGGAACTCCTTGACTTGAGGCAACATCGCCTTGTCGTCCTCAAATCGCATATTCCAGACCTTCTCAGTCACATGGATCTTGTTGCGGTTCTCATCCGCCTGATAATGCTTCTCTAGAGACTCCCAGATGACCTTAGCATGGTCTGTCTTGCTGTATGACTCCACCAGAGTATCCTCCATGGAGTTCAAAATCATCAGCTTGCAGAGATTGTTGTCTCTCCTCCATTTATTCTGCTTTGCAGTTGCAATCGCAACTGCCCGAACGGTAGCATCATCCTCATCTGGAATCTCCGGTTCTGGTTCTGTCAGAACGTAGTCCACCTCTGCTAGTTGCAGATTTATGCATACCTTCTTCTTCTAAGAGTTGTAATAATCCCCGTCGAAATTCTCAAGTTTGTTGAAACATGTATCCAGAAGTTTCACACGGCTGTTCTCCATCTACAAGGATCTTGCTTTGAGATTGTTAGTCCCGGGGCTTGATCAAAGATGGTAGAACTAGATGTCGAGATCAGAGGTTCAAACAAACGTTCCCCTTCTGATTATTCTCGAGATCCACGAGGAATACTATAATATAAATCTGATTACAAAAGCAACAATAATCAGAAAATAAATTTCACGTTCTTTCTCGCAATCGCAGTTGCTGACGGACAGAACTGAGTTACAACTCAGCGAAAAGAGAAGAAAGAAGAAGAGAAAAGGTTCTTGCTGGGGTGATTAAGATCACCGTTGCTCAAAGCAAGATTCGTCCTACCACGATCTGCTTCCAGGAATCAGTAAGTTCACGAAGAACTTCTGGAACGCTCGTGAGTCAATATTTAAGATTTGAACGGGCTTCCTGGACTTTACGGACTCTCTTAACTCTCTTCTTGGTGCATGTTCTAAAGGAGGCCAAGGGGCTCTATTTATAGAGTGGAGTGAGACTTCATCTTTTCTCCTATTCGATGTGGGACTAAAATACCAATACTCAAAAATAGAGTTTGATATTTTAGATCATCCCATAATCAGCATAGTAGTGTGCCAGTCCACGCCTACCCCCCGAACACTCCCGTGCATGCACGAGACAACCTGGAGTCCGTGTCCGAGTCCGAGTCCGCACAACAAAAATCAACTTACATCCTTGTTAGAATTAATCCTTTTTCCTTCTAGGAAAATACTCCCACATGGCACACACTTGTGCCCCACCACACCTCATGTGCACACCTCAACACAAGCCATGCATTATAGTGAGATACTCACCATTTGGTGTAGCCGATGTGGGACTATCTTTCCTAGTCTAAAGGCAAAAACACCAATACTCTGCCCACTGAAATCGTTACCAACTTCCCATTCATAACTCATGCAGACTTGCCTAAAAAATTTGGGTTGGTTGGGTGGGCTGGGCTGGAGCCCTCCCCAGCCAACCAGTAGATCCGCCTCTGTCGAGTACTAGCTAAGGTACTTTGAAGCTTTTGGCACCAAACAACATAATCAGCCAGTGGCCAATGGCGATGAAGATGAAGGTTTCTTGCTTGGATGCTTGGATCTTTTGGCACCAAGAACAACTTTTAGACAACAGAAATAGGTGTTTTGTTAATCAAACAAACAAGACTAGGTTGATTGACATGAATTGAAGATTTTCGTAATGACTCATCTTAAGCGTCACAAATATCAATTTTATTTATTGATCTCCACTATGTAATATCCATATTACAACTTTATTTATAGCCAAGTGGACTATATTTCTAGATAAGAGTAAATATAAACAACTAGATAAAATCATAAATGTCGTCTCAAAGTCATCTTACCATAAGTAACAAAACAAGACCGATTGATAGACTCAAATTCTAAATCCAACCAAACTCTTAAGAGTCTTAACTAACTCTCCTCCAAAAAATCTCCTTAACTTAGAAACATCTACTTGATGAAAATTAAGGCGGCATGAGCAGTTGTTCCCGAGACAGATCTTATAGATGGCAGAACGATCAGAAACATAGATCTCGTACAAACAAGTTTGTTCTCCAAAGAACCTTAAGCTGCTGCAGGGACCACTATAATCTTCTGATTACAACTCTATTACAAACTGAAAAAAATCACTTTTCGCTCTTTCTTGCAATCGCAGTTGCAGACATACAGAACATATTATAATAATTCAGAAGAAAGAGATAAGAAGAAGATGAAACAATCTTTGCTGGGGTGATGAAGATCACGGTTGTTCAAAGCAAGATTCGGCCCTACGAGCTGCTCATAGGAATCAACAAGTTCATATATGAGCTTCTGGAACGTTCGTTGTCACATCCTTGATGGACTCGCACGAACTCCTTTTGACTCCAATGGCGGTCACAACCAAGTTCTCTTTGTGTCTCAATTTTGAAGTCCGTCCTCAAACGGGCACTTAGAGAGTATTTATAGAGTTTGGTGGAAACTCTAACCCTAATTTTGGCCGTTAACTGATTACAAAAAGATGAGAACGATTTAAATTCAAATCTCACAAAAAATGGATCCAAATAATTGACCAAATCTTTCCATAACTATCAAGTTCCACAATCAGCGAAAATGTACGCCAACTACGCTGTCTGCACTTATGTGCACAACATCGCAGTCGTAGCTGCCCCTGCGTACATAAGCTAGTCGTGCAGCAGCCCATGCACGCAGCCTTGCACCTACGCATGTGTGCATACGCGTGAACAAGAATAAGAGCATAGCTGCGCCTAACATGTGCATGTGCCTGCGTCTGCACCTGTGCCCACGCATGCACCCGCGCATGTGCCTGCTCATACAACTTGCGAATGAAACGAGCGTACAAACACAACAAATATGCCATGCGCCATGCGACGATGCTGACGTGCTAAGTGCAAAGTACGCCAACACAACGCCACTTTACACCCTTGAGCCCGAGTCCGAGTCCGAGTCCGAGTCCGAGTAGCTGAGTCCCTTTGGGGCTTAGCTACTTAGGAAATTTTCTCATGAGCGTGACAAAAAGCATAGATGCTTTCTTTGTAGAATTAATTTATTTTTTTTCCTAGGAAAATACTCCCACATGCATTTACATGTGCCCCAACACACCACATGTGCACACCTCAAATCAAGCAAAGCTTTATATTAAGATACTCACTTCGTGGTCTAGTCGATGTAGGACTATCCTCTCTAGTCCAAATGCGAAACTACTAGCAATCTCCCATATATCTCAATATATGGGTTGAGCGTTCCCTACAGTAACTGTCCATCATGTATTAGGATAGATGTCACTTCGACTTGAATCTTCCCGTATGGGTCAAACAACAGTATGATACAAGAATGGACTAAGCCTTGAATTATGCACCATAGCTGCAATTCTTCCCACTCATATATTGATATCAACTATGCTTTCGGTTGCATATTAAAGTCCCTGTGCCCGCCTGGTTTCGGTGTACGTATATTGGGTGTCTAAAAGCTTACCCTCAAGAGATGACATGTATCTCTTTCTATACATTCTAGGCGAGTTCTTTTAAAGAGTCATGGCATGAAGCCTTTCGCTTCCTTGCGGTGCTAAGATGCTATGACATGGCCCAAAGTCGAGGCTACACCTCATCATGCTGTCATTCCATTGTAGCATGAGATCTCAGCCTCTTTATAGTGCCATACCATCCAACATGAAGCCTTACGCCTTCTTGCGGTGTTATGTCGATGTGACATAGTTTGCGTAGCCGAAGCTTTACCCTCTATTAGGTACCTCTTGGTGGTGTCACATCACTGTAATATGGGATCACCAGCCTCTTTGTAGTCCTGCCCACCACTGTTCATTTTATAATATCATGCCTTCTGCTTATGAGCAGTGCGACCCCTCCGTGACATAGCCTTAAGCCGATACTTTACTCTCTCAAGGTACCTCATCGTGGTGTCACCTCACTGTAGCATATAGCACTATGCTCCTTTTTAGTGCTATGCTACCCGTGCTTCCTGTAAAGCACGTTGAACATTCAAAATGCCTGAGAATCTATTAAGGCGTCTAGCCATCTATCACGGCCGGCACCCACTTTTTGGGATATGAGTGCGTGTCCAAGTCCAGCCTACGCCACGATATCGACGGTAGTACATTGTGTAACGCCCCAGTCCCAATATTTGTAAGACTAGGAATACGTACATGCCAGCTGTATGTATACGTAGACTACTCCAATATATGGATCCACGTATACACACATAAGCTGTAATAAAAGAGCTCCAGCTCATAATAATAAAACATGGTCACAGACAATATCTATATCTCTTCTACAATGACAAATATTAGAAATAACTAATCAAATGTCTCAAATAAAATTTAAAATGAAATATCTGTCTCGGGCATAGACAAATCCACTACCGAGCTACTGAAAGAAAACAACTGAAATGAACAAAGGAAAGGTAGCAACTACATAAGTCCACCAACTAAAAAGAAAATCAAATAGACTCCGAGGGTGAGACCTCCTCGGTTGCGAAGGAAGATTCTAGTCCAGAACCTTACTCCTCGTGATACTGCTCATCGTCTATACCTGGAGAGATCACCAGGTCCTCAGCGGGACGTAACAAGATACATAATATCATGCTATATGAACTGTCAGAATTGATAAATAAAATGCAAAAGACTATCCTAGACAACATATATGCAAAATGGTAACCTAACCATCTATCGTGCAATTAGAGGACAACTTTCACCCACATGGGTGGAATTTAGGCTATGTGTACATGTACTATCATCCAGTCATCTATATTCGACCGTAATATACAAAATGTCAGAGGGTATCTACAAATGTATCTCGCCATAGTTCCATCCAGAGTCTATGGTTTACCTGTTTGGCTTTCCATATGCACTAGTGATTGTCCTCCCCTAATATTTTCCACACTGACCAAGTCATGTCCATAACCTGTCCAATTTTGTAACTGCTTGAGTCTCTATACCCTAATCACAGCAGTTATGATCATCTATCTATCACACGACTTCTTACATAAAGATGGCCAATCAATATGCAAGCCGTGCCCCTAGCAAAACGTCTCAAATTGTGTAGTGAGAGTGTCATGGCCAAGGAAGATATAATGATATCCCACAATAAGAAGATAGTCCACTAAAACTAGGTCATCTTGCATCAAATAAAATAAGACAACCAAAAATGACTAATATAGTCGCTTGCACCCAAGTATGACTCTCGGGCTAGGCTCCTGGGGTGAGAATTGCATATCTCAATAATGAAGATAGAAAGGCAAAACGAATTAGATTTTGGACACGCAATTTATAACATAAGAAACTAAGAAATGTGAAACAAAATAAATAAATGCTAAAAATAAATAATATGACAGTAAATATAGCAACGTGTATACTGGCCTGGTGGTTATTGGGTGTTTTGACGACGTCCATTAGAGGAAATCAACAAGTTAGAAGAAGCTGCAAGGATGGAACTTCTGCAAACGTCCCGGATGCTGAAACAAACATCACTAATATTTTTTAAATAAAAGAAATGTCTAAGAAAGCCTACCCAAAAGTCCAATTTTGAACATATGGGCAAAATCGTAATTTTGGGTCAAAACGATGTCCGTCGTTGGATCCGTTTTGTACCGAAAAGCATGCTAAAATCGATGATCTCTAAAGTCGTCAAACTATATATCTACGACTCCAATTTTTTGATAAAAACTCTTTGGTATGTTCAATTTTAGATTTCGATGAGCCGTGCACAAAATCGTCCGTCGAATCGGATCATGGGGCCCACAAAACGGCGATCCGGTCAACTGTCTCAGAATCGGACCAAACTTGGCTCACAGGACCAGAAAAAAGACACGGTCCTGATAGCGTAAATTTCGTCTCGAGATGATAAACATGTACAAAATAATTGAGAATTTTCAAAAAATGGTCAATATGGCGTTCTTCAACGGATACGGGTCGAATTCGTCGCACATGCACAACAAATTCGAGTTCCGTCAAAGCCCACACGTCCGCAAAGTCCGTATGCACCTTGTGATGCCTTCGGTTTATGACAGAATGTCCGGTTTGTGGGGATGGACCCCGTATCGGTGGTTTTCTATGTTTTGGAAATTATTTTTCTATAAAATTTTAAACTGATTTAATAAGAAAATAATACAGAATAATTAAAACTAATTTCTGGGTTTTAGTATTAGTTATATAGTCTGTAGGGAAGAAAAATAATAACAGGATTCGGTTCAAAACGTTGGAAGAAATTGCCTTCCAAAGTCTGGGTTTAGACAATTCTATTCAGCCTTTGATAGTTTAATAGACTGATATTTTTCTTGATTTCAACTCAAATTTCCTATGATTTGGCTCAGTCTAAAATCAATCTCGTTATCAGGAATTATCGAAGGTTAGTTAGTCTACCCATAGGATTAATCAGAACAAAATTTGTTCAAACAAACAATAAAAATTTCTACCGAGAACATGGGTACCTTGTTGCTGGTATCGACAGAGCATCGGCTCTGTTTTGGCTCGTACATCGACCAGCGACTACGGTGGCTATCTGCCGGCCACTTGCGACGATGGAGTATGGTAGAAAGGTGGTCAGGGGGTCGTGCACACTGTTGGGTTGGCTTGGGACCGAGCACTAGGGCACACAAGAGACTTTGAAGGTTAGGGAAGAAGAAATTTTTCCGATACTATATATATATATATATATATATATATATATATATATATATATAGGATTAGGATTAAATCTTTGATTTAATCAGAGGATAATCTACATAGGATTGGATAGAGAAAAATTTGAAAAGATTCGATGAAGATTTGAGGGAGTTTGAATTCGAATAATCTCCTTCTATCTTCCCCTGTTCTGCTCGCGGGTTGGGCGCGGGTTGGAAGATGAATAGTGCAGTAAAGCACTGTTCAATTTAGTTTTTTTTCCTGCTAATAAGTATATATATATATATATATATATATATGTTTAAAATCAAAAGTACTTACCAAAAATTCAAAAATATATATTTAAAAATGTCTAAAATTTGTAAACTTATTTTTCGAACGTTAAAATATTTATCCCATATAAATGTACATATGTATATATTAAAAATCATTTCCTAAGAGAATAATGAATAACCAAATTTTTTGATATTGTTAATAATAATAATAATAATAATAATAATAATAATAATAATAATAATAATAATAATAATAATGATGATAATAATAATAGTAATAAATAATTTTAATACCAAGAACAAAATAATAGGGGTATATAGGTAAGTACATATTACTAATGTTATTATTATAATAAAAAACAAATATAACTTTCAAATCCTTTCCAAAAATAATTAAATAAATATATTAAAACATGGAAAGATAACCATAATATGGTTTAATAATTTGTAACCAACTAAAACTTAAAATAAATAAATTTAGAGATATCTATAGCTAATGTACTGGTCATGGCACACGGCCGTACTAGCAGTGCCATGCTTTCGAGTCAACATACACAACAAAACTTAACCATGACTAAGACTATTTTTATATAAATATATCTTTTAATATATAAACATCCAAAATATTTTATTTAAGAAAAATATAATGGAAAACAATTTCTCAAAAATTTGGGAATTTACATCCTATAACTTACAAGAATTTCGTCCTCAAAATTAGAAATAACGCACGATCTATAGAACGAAATGCAAGACAAAAGAAGAATCGAGCGCGAAGATCGTGTCACAATTTTCGTCCAGATAAGAGAAACGTTTGTATATTTTCTTCCTCATGCTTCCGCATTTTAGTAGGGCACTACGATGACACACGAACCGAGGGAGTAGAATAATTTATGGTCCTTACAGGGGCTACGGTAGTGGTTTCTACCTATATAGATTATTCATAAATAATTATCTACCACTTATTCCTTACGTCCCTTCGTGTTTCTATATCTATCAAGGTTTATACCATAAAATTCTAAGTCATTCTGTGATAGTGGTCATGCAATTATAAATTTAACTAAAATGTCATACTTGTATCTATGGCTCCTTGGATTGGTGGCCCTGCTGCTATCATGCTGAATGCTTGTCCCAAGTTTTGGTTGCTCCTTTGTTGCATGGCCTTCTCGTATTGTGCAGACTGTGATGGTAGCGACTGGCCCCTTGGATATTCAATAGCTGCTGGCGGACATGGTGCTGGTAATTGTACTTCCTGCATCTGCTGCTGCTTAGAAGGAAAATCTCGAGCTTGGTATTGATTTGATCCGCAAATCATATACAATCCCAACTTATGACGAAAATCCCTCTGAAGATGTCCTTTCTTACTACAATAATGACAAGTGGGTAATTTTCTCACTTGATATAGGGAAACTCTAGGCTGCTGCTGCGTCGCAGAATGTCTTAAGGGTCTTGCTGGTGTAGTCTTGGCTGATGTAATGGTCAAAACAGCTCGTCGTTGTTTTTCCTTCTTACTTATGGCCTCTTGTGTCCTAGCTTCTGCCAAAACGGCTGCCTGTGAGACTCGTGACTCAGAATTAGTGTATTTCTGAAGCTCTATCTCAACCCATTATGAAATCTCTTGGCCTTCTCCAACTCTGTTGAAACTAAGCTCGGGGCAAAATGACTCAACCGACTGAACTTGGCATCGTATTCTTCTTCTACTGTCATACACCTTGCTCTAAGTGTAGGAATTGGTCATAAAGGGCATCCTTGGTGGTGTCTGAGAAATACTTTTTGTTGAACAGCTCCTTATATTTTATCCATATCTGGTCAAGTCCTAGTCATCTCTCCTCTCCGGCCCACCAATCGTAAGTATTTTCCTCAAACTGTAATCTAACTGCCGTCATCCATAGATTTTTAGACAACTGCGAAGCCCTCAAAAGATTTTATCTTAACTAGCCAATTGGTAATTCCCAAGACGTCTTCGGTGCCTTTGAAGGGTGGGAGATTCATGTTTCGGAACCCCTCGATGGTACCTACAGCGGCTTGGGGTGCTCGGGTCAGGGCTGTAACTCCTTCTAATGAACTCGTTTTCTTGTATCTGGGCTTGCATCATGCTATGAAGGAACTAACTTGCAGGAGTCCCATCTGCCTAAGGCATGGGTTGCTATTGGGGTAGGTGTGGCATCAATGGAATAAACTGCTGGGTATATTGTAGGCTATACGATGGGGGGGGTGTGAAGGTGGATATGGATAGGGTACTATGGTGGGTATTGCGGTAGGTATTGTCGTGGATATTGAGGTGGATACTGTAGAGGATGTTGGGGTGGATATTATGGTGGATATGGTGGCGGATATTGAGGCGAATACAGGGGTAGAAAATGTTGTGAAAACTAAGGTTGTAGTGCCCCGTCCCGCTTAGTTAATCGGAGGAATCGGAACGCCGATGGCGTTCGGACTTAGCCTTGCAACGGCTGCTCGAAGACATCGCTCAGTCGAGGCGACCGCTCGCTCAGGTGGGGTAGTTTCGGTGAACTCGCCTCATCTTTGCCTTCACATAATAAATTGTATGTTTTCAACTTGCACAAGTAGACTTGATAATAAAAGAGACGAATCCACATAGCTAAGGGAATAATCCCGACAGGTCGAACTGAGTTAGAATATGGAAAGGTCCAACGGTCGGCTTTGAATTGGTGCACGACGTGCTTTCAAAATGACACTCGGTCCTTCGTCCCATGGCTTGGGAGAAGAAAAAGTTGGTCTTTGCCACAAGCTATGAGTTATCCAAATTCATAGGCGTCGTCCGCACAAATGCTGCATAAAGCATGCACGATCTCATCGCCCAAGGTGTGGCATAGCCTCTACTCGCCCGAAGGGTTAAGTTGTATTGCACGGCTTGTGGCAAAAGTCTAGGCACCTCAAATAACTTGGTTGTTTAAAATTCGAACACGTGCACGTCACGTTCCCACGACGCAAGGCTTGACGCAGCCTTTGCTTGTCAAGTTATGGCAAAGTAAGTTAGGCAAGTTATGTTAAGCTATCAAGAGTAGTGGCAAGTACGGTCCTATGAGTTCAACGGCTAGGTATAACCATATAGTCTCACGATCGTAAGGCCCGTCATATCGAGTATGACTTGGGCGGTGGTGTCACATAGAGTTTCAAGTTGGTTTAAGACACGATGTCACAGACTTAGTATTTTAAGGTACGGGCTACGGTTGATTCATTGAGTTTGGAAAGTGCTTCAAATAGTTGTTCTTGAGTTGAGTTGAATGTGTGTACAGTTAGAACACAATGTTGGGCCCAAGATTTGGTTGCAACATAGGCGACGTGCTTCGGCACGAGATATGGCATCGAGTCTTATGTTGTCGGCATATAAGTTGCATAGTTATGATTGAGTTGTCTTGACTTTAAGTCGAGAAATGCCGCAAGGCAAAGTTGGTCGGGTGACACTTAGCCACAAGTCTTGATTTGGGTCAGTTGGTGATTAAAGTAGCAAGGGCCGCGATACGGGGATATGGTTAAGTCATATTGAGTTGCGAGGCACGACATGGTAGATTTGTAGCACGGTCACAAGGAATTGGATACTATCGCGTAGTACATCTCTGATTTTGGTGCCGAAAGACAAGCATGACTTAGTAGGTTAACGTTGTTGGTGCAAGCACGGGATGGTCTAGAGACACAAAATAGGCCTAGGTGTCTGTCCTAAAACTGATCCTAAGGAAAGAGTAGAAAGACAATTAATAAGAAAGGACTATATTGCACAAAGTAAATCAAACGTGTTGGTTTTGTAAGGGTGGGTGAGGAGCTCATTCCACCAGTACAGTTGAGTACTGACACCCACATAGTTTTCATGTGCAGGCACAGGTAAAAGCTCGTGGCGCAGAGCTCGCTTGGATGCGTCGAGGTACGGAGTTCCTTGGCGATTCGAAGCATACGGCCGCATGGAATCAAGACTTATACGGGACATAATATATGGACGTCGCCTTCCGAAGCATCCGCTGGTTCAAGATTTGTATTGAGAGATGAGAGAGAGTTGAGTGACTTGTAATGTGAAAAGAGTGAGCTTGAGCAACTTGTAATCTTGGCCTTGCGGCCCATTGTAACCTTTGTTTCAATATCAATAAAGAGCTTCTTTTGAATAACTTGTGTTTGGTTCTACTTTCCGCTGCTATCATTCAATGTCTCTGCTTGGGACTTCTGTGCGACGATTCCGTCGCAGCCGCTGAAATCGGCCGTTATGGAACCCGCATTGCACGAGCGCAATATAGGCTCGTGCGGCATCACGCCTTAGCGAGGACGATCACTCCTACGGGAGCGGGGCGTGACATAATGGTATCAGAGCACAGCTTTACGTCCTTGGACTATCGATTGAATTCTTTAACTTAGTTGTTTCCGCAAACTCTGAATTGTTGCTTCCGCAAAGTTGAAATCGTTGGTGCACTCTCTCTCAAATGTCCCACGGAATGTCCATACAATAAGTCTATCTATTTTGCAAAATATAGGAGAATAGTTTTTGACAACAAAATAAAAAGATGGTTTGCGTAAGCACGGTTGGCTAAGTCGGGCTGGGCATATACACCAAAGTCGTGTCGACCTTAGGAAAGTCGAGTACGGGATTCGAATTGTGTCGGACGAGAATGAGTTAGACTTGATTGAGTAAATGGGATGATTATCGATAGGGGTGCTATCGAACGACGATGTTATCGTCGATGCGATATAGGTGAGCGTGCTTAAAAATTTAAGGAATCGTTCAAATAGAAATTCGAGGAGATAGATTTGTGAATCGAATGATAAGTTGAGGATTTGTTGAATGACTCCATCCCTGAGTGGTGTATGCGATAGCCTCAGGGATGTCAATCGATCGATTGAGGATACGGGATGTCGGTGAGTCTATCAGCAAGCGTCGCGTTATGCAAAGCCTTAGATTGAATATGATTGAGCAAAATATAGTCTTGAAGATTTTGACGAGTCAATTCGAACAACCTAGAAATTGACGCGCACGGAACGTGCACGAGATTGAGGATTGTGCGAGTATGAAATACAAAAATAAGCGAGTAGATGAAATCAAATCGAGAAAAAAGTTAAGATGTAGCGAACGGATGACTTGATTGAAGAAATTGATATGGATCGTATACGAAAAGTTAGCACGACGGGAAGATAGCGTGCATGGATGGTTTGACTTTGAAGTTACGCAAACGACTCTGAGGATTGAAATCGATGTTGCTCGATGGTTTGAGTTAGCAAAAAATGATACGAATTGAGGAAATACGTTAGTCGATGACTTAAGATAGACGGATAAACGATACGTGAATTAGGGTTGAAGAAATTGATGTTGTGAACGATTCAAGGGATAATGATCGAACTTGAAATTGAATGTCGAGAAGAGTATCCAGTCGGACGATAGCATCATTCGTACGACTCAAAATTCGTTGCAAAGGAAGATCGTCAGATTACGCATATCATCAATGGTATTGAGGTATATCAAAGATCGATATGCGATAACTCGGGGGTACTTTAACTCAGTGAATGACGATCGTGCAAATGTTATTGTTCGGTTGGATGTTATACTTAGGATTTTGATTGAGATGAATATTGGATAAAAATGATCGTGTCTTGATGGTTATGTTGATAGCCACAACGTCGACGATATTGTCTTGCGCGAGTACAACTCTAGCCTCGCACATGCGTTGCGTCGAAATTGGGGCGATCGTTCCGCGTGAGCGCTGACATGGTGATTCATGTCGTGGGAATGATCGAACTCGAAAAAATTAGGATACGGCAACTTTGATTGTCTCGACTTGTCGGTTTAATGCGAAGGAAAATTTGAGGATGTTAGGACTTGCGATTGATGAATAAAATAAACTTGAGGATTGAGTAGGTCCAATCCGCACATCGAGAATGAATTAGTCTAGACTCGAACAAGAGTTACGTCCCGATGAGGATGATTATCCTGCGAGAGCGTGCATGGTGATTCATGCCCACCGTAGATAATTTGAATCGCGTGAGACCGGGGCACAACATATTATTAAGCTAGGCGACCTCATAATCGAATGCGTGAATTGGGATGAATGACTTACGAAATATAAAATGTAAATTATGGTTTAGCAATGAATTGTGTCGTAGCGTGCTTGACTTGGAAGGATTGATAGGTGTTGTATGTCGAACGTGTTCAAAGAGACAGACTATGCAAAAAAACTTGATGAACGAGTGATATTGATATGTCAAGGAATTGGTTGAAACGTGAGTTATCGTAGGATGGCTTTGCTGAATGACTCAGACCCCGTGCGACGAATATTGGGATATGTGTAGGAAATCTATACTCGAAGTTTAAAAATCGGAGTGACACGAGCTTGGATAGAAAACCCCGTACTATCAACTTGGTTTGACCTTAGGATGGGGTCAATGTTGATATTGTTGTTTGGGAACTATGATTCCAATACTGACGATTGACTTTAACCTAAAGACATAGCCTAGCGGTTAGGCAGACGTTCCGGTATGAAACGAAACGATAGGAATTGTGGAGGTACCACTCTTGAGGCTCGGTTGACCTGCACGTATATCAGGGATGCCCGAATATGTGTACAATCTGACTCGAGTGCTGATGGCGGATTCTCTATCACGAGGCTTGGCTGAAATGTATGTATTTTGGGGACGCCTAGAATATGTGCACAATCCAACTAAGTGATACGTTGAATCAAGTGAGACTTGAGGAACGGGAAAGTGTCGAGGATTTTAAGATCGTGAGTTTTGAAGAAAGGATTGAGGGTAGCACGAGCGTGGCTCAGATTTGAGAAATGCATAGAGAAAATGTGCGCGAGAGTCGTTGAACATTCGAGTGATAAGTCGATGAATAAGTGTACTCAGTTAGTTTCGAGGACGAAACTTTTTCTGAGTGGTGTATGATTAGTGCTCCGTCCCACTCAGTCAAGCGGAGGAATCGGAACGCCGACGGCGTTCGGACTTAGCCTTGCAACGGCTGCTCGAAGACATCGCTCAGTCGAGGCGACCGCTCGCTCAGGTGGGATAGTTTCGGTGAACTCGCCTCATCTTTGCCTTCACATAATAAATCGCATATTTTCAACTTGCACAAGTAGGCTTGATAATAAAAGAGACGAATCCACATAGCTAAGAGAATAATCCCGACAGGTCGAACTGAGTTAGAATATGGAAAGGTCCAACGGTCGGCTTAGAGTTGGTGCAAGACATGCTTTGAAAAATGACACTCGATCCTTCGTCCCGTGGCTTGGAAGAAGGAAAAGTTGGTCTTTGCCACAAGCTATGAGTCAGCCAAATTCATAGGCGTCGTCCGCACAAATGCTGCATAAAGCATGCACGATCTCATCGCCCAAGGCGTGGCATAGCCTCTGCTCGCCCGACGGGTTAAGTTGTATTGCACGACTTGTGGCATAAGTCTAGGTACCTCAAATAACTTGGTTGTTCAAAAGTCGAATGCGTGCACGGCATGTTACCACGACGTAAGGCTTGACGCAGCCTTTGCTCGTCAAGTTGTTGCAAAGTAAGTTAGGCAAATTATGTTAAGCTATCAGAAGTAGTGGCAAGCACGGTCCTATCAGTTCAACGGCTAGGTATAACCATATAGTCTCACGATCGTAAGGCCCGTCATATAGAGTATGACTTGGGCGGTGGTTTCACATAGAGTTTCAAGTTGGTTTAAGACACGATGTCACGGACTTAGTGTTTTAAGGCACGGGCCACGGTTGATTCATTGAGTTTGGAAAGTGCTTCAAATAGTTGTTCTTGAGTTGAGTTGAATGTGTGTACAGTTAGAACACAATGTTGGGCCTAAGATTTGGTTGCAACATAGGCGACGTGCTTCGGCACGAGATGTGGCATCGAGTCTTATGTTGTCGGCATATAAGTTGCATAGTTATGATTGAGTTGTCTTGAGTTTAAGTCAAAAAATGTTGCAAGGCAAAGTCGGTCGGATGACACTTAGCCACAAGTCTTGATTTGGGTCAGTTGGTGATCAAAGTAGCAAGGGCCGCGATGCGGCGATATGGTTAAGTCATATTGAGTTGCGAGTCACGATACGGTAGATTTGTAGCACGGTCACAAGGAATTGGGTACTATCGCGTAGTGCGTCTCTGATTTTGGTACCGAAAGGCAAGCATGAGTTAATAGGTTAACGTTGTTGGTGCAAACACAGGATGGTCTAGAGACACAAAATAGGCCTAGGTGTCTGTCCTAAAACTGATCCTAAGGAAAGAGTAGAAAGACAATTAATAAGAAGGGACTATGTTGCACAAAGTAAATCAAACTTGTTGGTTTTGTAAGGGTGGGCGAGGAGCTCATTCCACCAGTACAGTTGAGTACTGACACCCACATAGTTTTCATGTGTAGGCACAGGTAGAAGCTCGTGGCACGGAGCTCGCTTGGATGCGTCGAGGCACAGAGTTCCTTGGCGATTCGAAGCGTGCGACCGCATGGAGTTAAGACTTATACGGGACATAATGTATGACGTCGCCTTCCGAAGCATCCGCTGGTTCAAGATTTGTATTGAGAGATGAGAGAGAGTTGAGTGACTTGTAATGTGAGAAGAGTGAACTTGAGCGACTTGTAATCTTGGCCTTGTGCCCCATTGTAACCTTTGTTTCAATATCAATAAAGAGCTTCTTTTGAATAACTTGTGTTTGGTTCTACTTTCTGCTGCTATCATTCAATGTCTCTGCTTGGGACTTCTGTGCGACGACCCCGTCGCAGCCGCTGAAATCGGCCGTTATGGAACCCGCCTTGCACGAGCGCAATCTAGGCTCGTGCGGCATCACGCCTTAGCGAGAACGATCGCTCCTACGGGAGTGGGGCGTGACAAAAGTGGATAGGATGGCGGGTTTGGTAGGTACTCTTCTTGGGGTGCAGGGTTCTGAGGTCTAGCTGTCCCCCTTGGGGTACCGAAACTTGTTGCTGCTGAGTGGTAGGTGATGTCATCACAGGCTGTAATGATGGGTCCTGATGGTGCTAGTGTGGTTGGGGATATGGTTGGAGGTGGCTGATCTGCTGGTCCCTCTGGAGTGTTGAATCTCCAACGGTAATAGCAAGAAGGGTAGCGCGACCACTACGAAGATTCATCCTATATGCACGAAATATAAGATTTATGTTAGGAAAGGATCAAGCTAGATGCAAGTCAAACAGTCAAATGAGAGTTCGAAATGGAAATCAAGGAAGACGATAAAGCATGTGGATGAGATCCTAATTTCTAATCCTATATGCAGGCTTGCTCGGTACAGTAACGTAATAGAAGCAATATTTTCTTGACCTACATGGGCCATCAGAAAAACATGTAATGCCTTAGTCCCAATATTCGTAGGACTATGAATACGTACATGCCAGCTGTATGTATATACAGACTACTCTAATATATGGAACTACGTATACACATATAAGCTGTAATAAAAGAGCTCCAGCTCATAACAATATAACATGGTCACAGGCAATATCTATATCTCATCCACAATGATAAATAATAGAAATAACTAATCAAATGTCTCAAATGAAATATAAAATAAAATATCTATCTCGGGCGGAGACAAATCCACTACTGAGGTACTAAAAGAAATCAACTGAAATGAACAAAAGAAAGAGTAGCAACTATATAAGTCCACCAACTAAAAAGAAAATCAAATAGACTCCAAGGGTGAGACCTCCTCGGCTGCGAATGAAGAGTCTAGTCCATAACCGTATTCCTCAGAATACTGCTCATCTTCTCTATATGGAGAAATCATCAGGTCCTCAGCGGGACGTAACAAGATACATAATATCATGCTATATAAACTGTCAGAATAGATAAATAATATGCAGAAGACTATCCTAGACAACATATATACAAAAGGGTAACCTAACCGTCTATCGTGCAATTAGAGGACAACTTTCACACGCATGGGTGGAATTTAGGCTATGTTTACATGTACTATCATCCAATCATATGTATCCGACCGTAACGTCCAAAACGTCAGAGGGTATCTGTAAATGTAACTCGCCATAGTTCCATCCGGAGACTATGGTTTACCTGTTTGGCTTTCCATACACACTAGTGATTGTCCTCCCCGAGATTTTCTACACTGACCAAGTCATGTCCATAATCTGTCCAGTTTTGTAACTGCTTGAGTCTCTATACCCTAATCATAGCAGTTACGATCATCTATCCGTCACACGACTTCTTACACAGAGATGGCCAGTCAATATGCAAATCGTGTCCTTAGTAAAATGTCTTAAACCGTGTAGCGAGGGTGTCATGTCCAAGGGAAATATAAGATATCCCACAATAATAAGGTAGTCCGCTAAAACTAGGTCATAATACATTAAATAAAATAGGACAACAAAAAATGACTAATATAATCGCTTGCACCCAAGTATGACTTGGACGTACAGTTTATAACATAGGAAACTAACAAATATGAAACAAATAATAAATACTGAAAATAAATAATATGACAGTAAATATAGCAATGTATACTTTTCTGGTGGTTGTTGGGTGTTTTGACGACGTCCAGTAGAGGAAATCAACAAGTTAGAAAAAGCTGTAAGGATGGAACTTCCGTAAATGTTCCTGGATGCTGAAACAAACAGCACCAACATTTTTGGAATAAAAGAAATGTCTAAAAATGCCTACCCAAAGTCCAATTTTGAACACAGTCACAAAATCGTAATTTCGGGACAAAATAATGTCCATCGTTGGACCCGTTTTGCACCGAAAAGTGTGCCAAAACCTATGGTCTCTAAAATCGTCAAACTATATGCTTATGGGTCTAGTTTTTTGATATAAACTCAACAGTATGACCAATTTTTGATTCTGATGAGCCGTGCATAAAATCGTTCGTTGAATCGGATCGTGGGGCCCGTAAAACGGCGATTCAACTGTGTCAGAATCGAACCAAACATGGCTCATAGGACCAAAAAAATGACACGGTCCTGATGGCATAAGTTTTGTCTCGAGATGATGAATTGCACAAAGTAGTTGGGAATTTCTGAAAAAGGTCGATACGATATTCTTTGACAGATACATATTGAATTCGTGGCGCACGCGCAACCAATTCGAATTTTGTCAAAGCTCACACGTCCACAAAGTCCGTATGCACCTTTCGATGCCTTCGGTTTGTGACGGAGTCGTCCATTTTTCGAGATGGACCCCGTATCAGTGGTTTTCTATATTTTGGAAACTATTTTCTATGAATTTTTAAACTGATTTAATAAGAAAATAATACAGAATAATTAAAACTAATATATGGGTTTAAGTATTAGTTATATAGTTTATAGGGAAGAGAAATAATAACGGGATTCGGTTCACAGCATTGGAAGAAAATCGCCTTCCAAAGTCTGGGTTTGGACTATTCTATTCAGTCTTCAGCAGTTTATTAGACTGATATTTTTCTTGATTTCAACTCAAATTTCCTATGATTTGGTTCAATCTAAAATCAATCTAGTTATCAGGAATTATCGAAGATGAGGTAGTCTACCCATAGGATTAATCAGAACGAAATTTGATCAAACGAATAATGAAAATTTCTACCGAGAACATGGGTACCTTATTGCTGGTATCAACAGAGCAGCGGCTCTGTTTTGGCTCCTACAGCGACCAGCGACTTAGGTGGCTGTCAGCCGGCCACTTACAGCGACGGAGTACGGCAGGAAGGTGGTCATGTGGTCTCCTGCACGGTTGGAGAAGCTTGGGACCGAGTGTAGCACCCCAGTTCCAAAATACGTAGGACTAGGAGACGTATACATGCCAGCTACGTATCGAGAGGACTCCAGCCCAGCTCGAATTCGTATAAGCTGTCTGGTTTTCTAAATCAATCTATCAATTCAACTAATATCTATCTCAATCCACTGAAGATAAACTCTTGTATAAATCAAATATATTAATGCTGGTGAGGCATTAACATACCGGTTCCTACAAGTAACAGAAAAAGACAATATGCAATAAAGTGGACCAGTCTCTATTACAATTATCTTTGAACAAGCTTCTGAAGAAGAAATAAGCTTGCAAAATTAAGCTATACAGCAGCATGA
>JANAVB010040817.1:6363090-6455590 GCA_029216955.1 Iris pallida | reverse complement strand
ATATATATATATATATATATATATATATATATATATATATATATATATATATATATATAAGTAGGTTTAAAATCAAAAGTACTTACCAAAAATTCAAAAAAATATATTTAAAAAAGTCTAAAATTTCTAAACTTATTTTCTTAAGGTTAAACTATTTATTCTCTATAAATGTACATATGTATATATTAAAAATCATTTCCTAAGAGAATAATGAATAACCAATTTTTTTGATATTATTAGTAACCACCATATAATAATAATAATAATAATAATAATAATAACAGGGGTTATATGGGTGAGTACATATTACTAATGTTATTATTAGAAAAAACAAATATAACTTTCAAATCCTTTCGAAAAATTATTAAATAAATATATTAAAACATGGAAAAGATGACCATAATATGGTTTAATAATTTGTAACCAACTAAAACTTAAAATAAATAAATTTAGAGATATCTATAGCTAATATACTAGCCGTGCCATGCTTTCGAGTCAACCTACACAACAAAACTTAACCATGACTAAGACTATTTTTATATAATTTTTTTTAATATATAAACATCCAAAATATTTTATTTAAGCAAAATATAAAGAAAAAATTCCTCAAAAATTTGGGAGTTTACACGCTGTCAACCCCGCAATAAAAAATGCTCATAAATAATAATCTTTATTGCTCATTCACATTGCTAAATTATTTACAATATTTACAAGATTTATATTTGAAGAATTTACAAGTCTCACAAAATAAAATGAAACAACTAATCTATCTAACTAGTCTTCTAGGTTGGCCTTCCAACATACCCATGTTTTCTCCAACGGTCCAAAGCATAATATAGCAGGCGATTATCTAAAAAATATTGATTTCCAGTCAGTAATGGAACGAGTATATTCTAACAACAATTCCAACATTTGACAAATCTATAAAACAGTAAATAAATACTGAAATACATGATAGAAGGATAAACAGAGAATCATGATATGAAACATGTAAGTAAAAGCAGGAGAACACAGTAACAAAGACAAGAAAGTAACAGTAATACACGACTGAAACAGAAACAATAATATATAGCAAGACAACATCTAATTAGTGAGTTAAAATACCACTTTTGACATGTAAATGGCTAAGGGATAAATCTGACACCCCGCACGTGAAGTGTGCGACTGCTATCAGATACGATTAGACAAATGGAATATGTTTGGATATATTTACATGTCTACTAATGTATTTCTTCGTCTGACTAGTACACATGGATTCAAACAGGTCATGAACGTGGTAATACATTGGTCACGAAAAATACCGTACAAAGAATCCATAATTACTACATCGTTTAACCATCTTGTCGAGAATCAACAAAATATCAATATAAAATACTACTAAATACATGAATCATAGAAATAACTAAATATAAAAACTTTCAGAAATGTACTCGACTGGGGTCATTTGCTGGTGACACCGACAATACCATTGCGTTCAGAATAGTCTAGTTGGCTAGGGTTGATGTGATGGAGTTCGGGTTCGCAAGAAAGATAGGAATATGATTAGTTACGATCGAAAAATTATACTCAAAGAATTTGCGTATGTATATATATATATATATATATATATATATATATATATATATATATATATATATATATTAGGAAAAATATTTATAATATTTTTGAAAACTGTATTTTTATTAGAAAAATAATTTAGATAAATACATGGAAAACTCTAGAAGCATTTTTAGGGAAAAATCCTAATTTGCTAAATATACTTTTATATAAAATTTACCTAGAAATTTAAATATATAAATTTTATATAAGTAACATAAAGGAAAATCCAATAATCATCTATTTTTATCCAAAGACCAAAATATACTTTTAGTTTAAAAGTATTTATATATATATATATTAAAAAAAAATATATATATATATATATATATATATATATTATATGGGGGGGCTCTCGGCGGGGAGACCGGGGATCGAGCCCCCTCTCCCGCACCAACCCGGCTGGGTGGCAGTGGCCACGGGGTTGGTTGGGATGCGCGGACACCCAAAATAATAATAATAATAATAAATAAATAAATAAATAAATATATATATATATATATATATATATATATATATATATATATATATATATATATATATATATGTGTGTGTGTGTGTGTGTGTGTGTGTGTGTGTGTGTGTGTGTGTGTGTGTGTGTGTGTGTGTGTGTGACAAAACCCCCCCTTTTATTCATAAAAGGCACAAAATGTCGAAGCCTTTACAAGTAAGCGCAAAAAGCGGAAAATAAAAAAGTGGAGGGGGGAGCCTCTCATGGCAAAAAGATCAAGAGGACAAAAGGTCCCAGAAAACCCGTTGGCCATGATTGCAGATACGTTTGATCTTGAGGCTCTGGCAGATGACCTCACGTGTGAGCTGGTCGGCCGAGAATTGACGGTCTTCGTATCTAGATTTGTTGCGGTTCTTCTAGATAACCTACGTGGTGGCGGCTGCGACGATCTGGTGGCAATGAGACGCATTGGCCCAGGTAGCCAGAAGATCGTTGAAGCCCCTGCCAGCCGAAGTCATACCGCAACATTGGGACAGGTCAGACCAGACACTAGCCGAAGACTTGCCGTGGCGATGGATGTGGTCGATCGTTTTTGGTTGTTTCTCGAAGCAGTAATAGCATGCTGACGCTAGGCTGAATCCGATTGTGGTAAGGATGTCGTTAGTGGGTAGTTTCTTGCGGACCGATCTCCATATCAGCAATGACCATTTTTAGGGATGTAGGGGTGCCAGAAAGGGCCCAGGATGGGTGCCGGGGGCCCGTGCACGTGCCCGCGTACGACCCTTCTGGCCGAAGCGACTGTGAAGACACCATTGGGGGTCTCTGACCACGAGATAATGTCGTCTTTCGTGCCAATCTACATGCCAGAGTTCCGTAGGGTGGTTGCGGCTTCTTCATCGATCTAGTCCCGAATTCTGATCCAGTTCCAGTCGTCAGTACTGTTTCCCAAATCTCTGATCTTACTGTTAGCTGGGGCGGCAAAGCGACATGGGATAAGATCAAATTCCAGCCACCATTCAAGGGATATCTCAGTATTGCCTGCGCTCAACAGAAGGCGGATCATTGGTTCGGCGAGGGAACGGCCGGTCAGAATGCGTCGCCAAGCCACCGACTATCTGCTGTTGCTGATTGCGCTAGCCGGGTGGATGTGTTTGAAATACCTGGCCTTCATGAAGCAGGCCCAAAGGGAGCGGCTCACACGGAGCTTCCACCAAAGTTTCATGGAGAAGGCATCCATAATGTGGTACAGTCGGGAGAAACCCAGACCGCCTTCATCAGTAGGCTTGGCCATGGAACCCCAGCTGGCCCAATGATGTTTATCTTTTGATTCATTGTGGCCCCAGAGGAAGTTTGCGAATAGATTCTCGATGCATGTGAGGACCTGCTTCGGGGAAGAGCATGCCGCGAGAGTGTAAATCGGGATGGATGAAAGCACGTGATTAATGAGGATGATTTTGCCGCCTGGGGATAAGGTTGTGTTATGCCAGCCTGCAAGTTTTTTTTCCTGATTTGGCCTATAAGACCTTCGAAAATACTAGCACTCGATTTGCCGTAAACTAACTGGCAACCGAGGTAGGAGAAAGGAGGATAAGCGGCATCAAAGGAGGTGATGTTGGTGAGAGTGGCAGTGTGCTCCCTGTTTGCGTTGTGGTGGACATATATGATGCTTTTTTTGGGGTTGACTCATTGACCTGAGCAGTTGGCGTATCTTTGGAGCATATTGTGCACTGCTTCCACGGAACCGATATCTCTGGATGAGAAGATGAGGATATCGTCCGCGTAAGCAAGGTAGGTGATGATCGGGCAGCCGCTGACTGTATGGAAGTGCTTGAAGTGTGGGGTCCTCGGCAGCTTGTTTAGATTTCTGTTTAAGGCTTCCGCTGTAATGATGAAAATAGTTGACGACAACGGGTCTCCTTGCCTAACGCCCCGGTTAGATTTGAAGAATCCGTCCGCTTGACTGTTGATGACCATGGAGAACCACGAGTTGTTGATAGATCTCCACACCACGCTGATCCAGGTTTCAGAGAAGCCGAAGGCTCTGAAGACCCGTATCATGAACTGCCAGTCGAGTCTGTCGTAAGCCTTCTCCATGTCCAATTTGATTGCGATGTTTCCGCCCCTGGACGATAATTTTATGCAAGTAATCATTTTCTGCACTAGCATAATTTTGTCTTGGATGTTTCTACCCCGGACAAAGCCGCTCTGTTCCTCAGATATGATTTTGGGGAGAAGGTTAGTCATGCGGGTGGCGATGATCTTTGAGATGATTTTGTTGGTGAAGGTGCATAAACTGATGGGTCTGAAATCGCGAAAAGTTTTCGGATTGTCCTATATATATATATATATATATATATATATATATATATATATATAATATCCATAAGAAAAATAGTGACAATAATGTTAATGATAATAATATTATAATGACAATAAGAATAATACATACTAACTATTAGTCCAAAATAGTTATTGTCCTCAACAAAGCCAAGGCCCAAAACTAAATTATATACACTTTTATAAAATCTAAATTTATTCTAATTCGGGCCTAAAGCCCTTTATTCCCACCGCCCAATATAACAAAACAAGTCAGGAATTAAAACAAAATTTGAAAGCGAAAGAGGAGAAGACCCCTCATTTCTCTAATTGAAAGCGAAAGAGGAGAAGACCCCTCCTTTCTCTAATGGGCTTAAAGCCCAACATTAAAACCTAAAAATTAAAGCTGCTAAAATACTACTATTATTTTCAAATAATAATAATAATAATAAAATAACAACAACAAGAATAATAATAATAATAAATAATGTTAATAGATACCATAGTTACAGCTGCTGTTGCAGCTTTCCTGAGTTGGGTAAAGAAATAAGAAATTCTCTCTTGAGAGAGCCCGGAGGAAGGAGGAGAAGGAAGGGAAAGGATAAGAGGGCAAGTCTCACCTTTGGCTTGGTGGTGATGCCGTTCTGTGGTGGCACGCTCTTGTGGACTGTGCGGTCGGCGACACTCGACGAAGAGGCGCACGACTACAACCCGAGGGGCTTCGATCGACGACAGAAGGCTGTTAAGTTCGGTGCTAGGGTTCGGACGGTGTGACACGGTCGACCGAGACTGCGGGTGTCTGGCAAGCGCTGCTGCGCTCGACACGAGGGGTTTTCTCGGTGTATGACCGACGCCGGAGCTGTAGTGCCCCGCTCCGTAAAGGTACTAGATAAACAGAGAGATCAGATTGCTGGCTCTGCAACAGAAGACGATTGATCTGGGTGAGTGGACAAAGACTCATTTTATGATTCGCTTGTGCCTAATAAGAATCAGAGTTTTTGAATTAATGTTGTTGCTAATAACAAGATGATAATCATTGAGTATGTTTGTAAGAGAGTTCACATGTTGCTATGCTAAGAACAAGAAAAGAGCTAACCTGTATGCTAATAAGAAACGACATGATGCCTTGTTAAGAAATGAATGTTGCCTTGATCGATAAAATGTTGCCATGTTAAATCAATGAGATGATGTTGTACTAAATTAGAGATATGCCTCGAATGAATGAACTGTTGCCATGCTTAATAAGAAAAAAGAATGTTTACATGTCCCTGAATAGAGTATGACTATCAAGAGTAGAGTTCATGCTTGTTGATATCGTGTTTGCTCAAATAAAGATTGTTCATTGTCCCTTGATTGTTGCTATAAAGACAGAGATGTATAGAGATGGCACAATGTACAAAAGAGATGATACGGTTGTCCGTATAGAGAAAAGAGTAGAGCTACTGGCTCGATTGCACAAAAAATATGAAGATGAAAATGTTTACAAGTTGCTAGATTGATGCATGATAGTTTTATCTGATAGCTGCATTTGCATTGGTTCTGGACAACTGGTGCACAAGTATAGATATCCTCACGACCGGTTCCGGGACACCAGAGCCGCTCGGCCTAGGGGGGATAAGAGTAACGTCCTGAGGTAAAAGAGGCCTCACGGTGTATAGAGAGATTGTCCACTAGCGACGAGCTGAACCCAAGAGTCACAACGGCTAATCATGGGTTTCCCATAGACCATCATATAGATAAGTATCGATTGGTGACGAGCTGAACCCTGAGCCGTAGCTGCTAGTATGTGCGTTATCAGTACAAGCTGACCCAGAGAGTCACAACTACTGGTCTTCGTATATATTAGTGCAGAGCTGAGCCTTGCATCACAGCTGCCAATCGGGTTGTATGAGTCGGTAAAGATTTTGTTAAGAGCTAACGATGCAGAGACGAATAGAGAAAAATATTGGTATTATCATGTTTATGCTAATCCTTGTCTTGTGCAGGGATGGACCGTCGGCTATGGTAAGAATCACCTAAAAGTGATACATATGTATTGCTTGAGTTTGCTATATGAATTGCTTGCAGAGATTAATCCGTTACAAAGAAATGCTATGTTCCACTAAAGAAAAGATATGATATCATGCTTATAATTGTCCTTAATAGTTACTTGAACAGCAAATTGAATATACTCATGAAACACGCTGCGCACTCCACAGAAATGAATAGTCATCGTGCTTGAATGAATAGTCATCATGCTTGAATGAATAGTCCCTTGTATGCTTTACATGAAAAGAAAAGAAATGAACTGTGGCTTTTCAAAAATGTTTTCAAAAATAGATATAAACTGACTCTGTATGCATGGAATGAACATAGGTAAAAGTAGCAAGATTATATCACAAGAAAATGTTTTTTCACTAAATGAACAATGATTGTTTCAGAAGAATGTAGCCCTTTGTTCACAATTCACCAGTATGCTGATATACTGACCCGCCACCAGTCTGCATGCACGTGCAATATGCATCGACAAGGATAGTCCAAAGCGATAGCCCATGCCTCATCCTCAGGTGCCAGAAATCAGAAAAGATGCTAAGAGATGACATCTGTTACAAGAGTTAGTTTTGTATATAAAGGGATGTAATGTATGGGAACGGGATCATTGTAATCTGTAAAGTTATGAGGGAATGTAACATTGAATCAGAAAGAATCGAGACTTGTAATCTGTTCAAAAGAAATCAATAAAAAGAATTATTTCTTGTTACCATTGTGTTCAATGCATGTATACTGAAATATGTCCGCTGCTGCTTCAATTATCTGCGATATGTTCCGTTGCGTATTGTCAATCTTGTCTTGCTTCAGGTCTTGGCCTTATGCAAGCGCAACTTAGGCTTGTACGGCATCACGCCTTAGTGAGGACGATCGGTCTCAAAGAGTCCGAAGCGAGGATGAAAGGACTCTGCGGGATTGGGGCATGACAGGAGCGACGTTGGCACGCCTGGAGGACTGCGAGGAGGTATCGCCGGCGGTGTGGGGCTCGACTGAATGGAGCCGGACAAGGAGACTTGGGTGCGGACGATAGAGGTTAGGATTTTACTCTTTTTTCTTATGGTGTTTGGTAACTGGTAGTGACGATGGACGATGGTGGTAATTTGGGCGAGATGTTGGGGAAGATGGTAATGGTGGTGACGGCGGTTGTTTCAGTTTTGTTTGGTCGGAGTGGCCTGGACGAACGGTGGCAGGAAGGAAGAGGTAGAGTGGCGGGTGGTGTTTTAGGCTACATGGTGGCGATAGGGAGGATGTCAGGGTGGTCGGTTTCTATGGTAGGGATTATGGTGGTGGTGAGGCTGCAATGGGGATAGTGGTAGCTGCCTGTGGGGGTTTGGGCTGTGCGGTGGTATAGGGGCAGTTTCATTGATGATGGTAAGTCGGAGGGGAGAATGGTGGCTGTGGAGGAGGGTGTTGATGGTGGTGGTAGAAAAGCGGCCGGGCTCGGTTGGTCGTGGGCTCCGACAGGACAGGTGTTCGATTACGGTGGAGGCGGTAACCCGGGGACGATTGGTGGTCAGTGATGAAGACAGGGGGTGGAAGGTGTCCCGGTGATTGGACACAGTAATAGTGAATGTAAATGTAATAGAAAATAGGGAAAATAATCGAATGGCATGGACACGGATACGATGCACAATGGCTATGGTGGACACGCAGATATGTAGACACGATGGTGGTGATGATGGACACAACGTTAGGATATTGGTGGTGATGGTTATGGAAGAAAGATTGGCTTGGTTGTGGGCGAATAACTTTCCTTATATAGGAGGTGAATCTCCTAGTGGGATAAGGACTATAAGTCCTACTAGATAAGTCCCTTTCTTTATTTAAATCAAAACAATTTTTAAATCATAATTAATTTAATATAACAATATTAATTTAAAATCAATATTTTGTACTTATCAAATAATTTAAATCGTATAATTCTAAATAGTATTAATTTCTCTCAAATAACTTAAATTGTATTAGTATAAATTAAATCTTAAATTAAATAAATAGTTATTTTTGTAATTTAAATATAAAAATATTATTCAAACAATTTAAAAAATATTTTTATTAATCAAATTATATTTCAAATAATTCAACGATAATTTTTTTATCAATCAAAATTGTTTGCCATCGAAAATGCGACAAGGTTTTGCTGACTAAAACTTTGGTATTTCAATTACAAATAGAACAGTATACAATGTAGGACTTAGACGTAGTCCTAGGTGTACACTTTTGTTTTTATCTAAAAACTGTGTCGGTGGAGCGAGTGGTAATACGTTGACTCCGTTGACGATATGACGACGATCTTGAACTCTCTGAAGGTCTGGGTTGCTCTGGATGCCGGAGCGTTGCGAGGAAAAGCGGACGTTAAGTGTCTCTTCTGGCCTCTGTGGAGGTGCTTCTCTCTGAGTATGCACGTTTGTCCTTGTCTGTGTGTGTATATCTCTGTTCTGTGTCTTGGGTGACGGAATAATCCTTCTATTTATAGATAGCAGGCTGGTTGCTCATGCGTGCATATGTCGGATGCGCCTGGACGTTGGAACGTCATGTGGCTGATGCTGGCGGAGGCGCATGGTTGATGTGCCCTGAATTAAAGCTAAATTTACAGGACTGCTGTGCTGGGCTATGATGGAGCTGACACGTGGCAGACGCAGAGATTTGGTTGTTACTGAGATCTTGTGTGGTTAGCACCCATTCTCTGAATAGAACAGAGTCAAGGGATGCGTGGCATATACCTGTGGCTCAAAGATCTCGGTTTTGGAGGGGAGTAATCTGTCGGGGTGCGCCTACGATCGGGCGCATGGAGGCGACTTAGTCTATGAGTTTTAGGCATCACAGATGAGTCTGGGCGCATGGCATTTGAGGCTCATGCAGAGCTTCACATCAGGGTGCGCCTAGGTCAGGGAAGGCGATTTGGTCCCATGATTTTTAGGAGTCATGAGCAAGTCCAGGCGCATGGATTTTGAGGCGCATGCAGAACTTTGTCTTCTATTGTTTGGGATCAGAAGTAAGCCGGGAGGGGGGGGCGTATGACCACTGGGGCGCGCAGTCTTCTGGGCGCATGGCCACGAGGTGCATACGAATGATCGATCGGCTACATGACAGTTGTTGTCGACCCATGGTGTAATGATGGTGGTGTCATCCGCGGTGCTTCGTTTTCTGTAAGGACTGCTGATTGTACATCTTCGGGAGACGTATAGCCGCCCTTTGTCATTCAGCATTAAATACTTGATGGAGAAAGTTGCATTGGTTAGTGACAATCTAGGCGCATGGCTATGGCCTGCTGGGCGCATCCATGGAGAGCGCATGATATCGAAGGAGCATCTGCCAATGTGTCGCATCCTCTTTGGCTCATCTGTTGATTTCTTTGAGGCGTTAATGGTTGCCTTGACTTAGCTGAATTTGAAGAGGCATATTCATTAGCATTAATGCAAATTCATTGTACTAAATTTGGAGAGACTGCCACTTGGTGCATGGGTTTGATCTGTCCGGCCTATAAATAGCAGTGTAAAGAGAAGTTTGTTTCTCGTTTCACTTTTCTTCTTGAATGGAGATGAACTCGGTCGGTCCTCGTCCTTGGCGAGACGTTGCATTATGGGTTGCCGATCTCCTCGTTCGAAGAAGCTTTAATGATGAAGTACTTCAGAAGACTGAGATACGTCGAGTTGATATGTTCGAACCCCTTACTGGCAGTATTCTTCTACGAGCCGACATTGAGTGTCAAGTTGAATACATGGTTTGGGTTTGATGTACCCAAGCCTCATTGTGATGGAAGAGCCCTAGGCTGGCAGATGCGCCTGTACATTGATGATAAAGTGATTCACTCTGACAATGTAGAGTGATGCGCTGGCAGAGCAATACGCCAGGCTGAGACGATGCGCCCAGCTGAGACATCAGAGTGATGTGCCTAGTTGAGTGTAGGCTATTACAAAGTCTTCAATTGGCACGATGTTTTCGAGATGATGTCGGACAGGTGCAGCAGGTTGCAGTCGCTGGAACACCGACTGCCTTGGTAGTGGGGCCACTATTTTACGACAACAACAGTTGATGGCGACCGTAGCACAAGTATGTTTCGTGAGGGATGAGTTGTGCATGGTGGTCGTCTCTCCCGATCTATGTCTGTGAGGGATCACATTGCGTAAATCGTAAGGAAAGAGTTTCACATTTACATTCCCATCAGGCGCATGGCAAGGCCAAGCACCGGGGTGGTTATGTGAATGCTGCAGCTCCTTGATCCAGTTCCAGCATATGAAATGCACCCAGAGCATAAGTAGGAGAGCAACACGTATTGCAACTTGAATCTACTTCATGCGCATCACCCAGGTGGGCGCATGGACTCAACATCGCAGTTGCCCAGCCAGACTTGGTACAATATGCAGTAGATGCGACAAAGCGGGACAGGGACTTTGAAAGTCGATTCGTTTCTAGCACAGATGTGCCTGAGTCGACTCTACACAGCTTACTATCAGAAACGCGCATGATTTTGAGCGCATGCTTCTGGTTTTCTGTCGATGTAGCACATTTGAGGCGCATGGCCTGTGCTGTCTTGGACTTCCTTGTACTAGCCTACGAATGTACATAGTACTCAGAATCCAATTATGTCTCACCATGACAGCGGGTGATGGCACATGGCTCATGCTGCCTTGGATTTCTTCGTAGTAGCCCAACTTTTCCTTGCCAAGATGGCAAGTGAAGAACTTGTGGCTGATCCAGAAGAAGAGGCACTGTTGTAACTTTTTGTTGCTCGAACGGGCTTCCTAGAAAATGGGCTCCCTTTTCTTTTCCTTTTTTATTTTTGGTGCCCTTTTTCAAAGGAGGCAAAGGGGCTCTATATATACAGTGGAATGAGACATCTCTTCTTCTCTCTTTTCGATGTGGGATTAAAAGCAATATCCCTCTTTTTTATGCTTCTACAAGACCTCCTTCAAAGTTTTTAAAACTTTTGGACAAGTTTTGAAATACTTTGAACAAGAAGCATGGACATTAGAGCTGTTTTGGTATGACAATCCTATCAGAGGTAGTATGGACGTGATAGGTTTGGGTACTTCCACTAGGGAATTTATGTGGACTTATCATCCTTGGCGCACCTTAGTTTTGAGTACAGATAATAAGTTGAGAGAGAGAACCAACATATTTACTCAGAGGTAATATGGACGTGGTAAATATGGGGCTAATGGCAGAGTTTTCCTACTCAGAGGTGATATGGACATGGTAGAATGAACTCGGTAGGAGTAAATAGAACAACTCAGACGTGATATGGACATGGATGTTCTGTGATTTTTGGTGGACCTATTATCTTTTGCGTACTTTGGTTTCAAGTACAGATAATAAATTGAATGATATACACAACATATTTACTCAGAGGTAATATGAACGTGGTAAATATGGGGTCATTTTTGTGTAGACTTATCATCCTTGGCATACCTTGGTGTTAGGTACGGATAATAAGTTGAGAGAGAGGACCGACATATTTACTCAGAGGTAAGGTGGACATGGTAAATATGGGCTAATATGGTGGAGTTTTCCTACTCAGAGGTAATATGGACATGGTAGGAGTGAACTCTGTGGGTGTTTATAGAACAACTCAAAGGTAATATGGACGTAGGTGTTCTATCGTGCAACAACACAATGATTGTTGTATGGAATGTTTACTCAGAGGTGATGTAGACATGGTAAACATTGCCTTAAGCATGATCTTAGAAGGTGCAGGATCCTGCTTGATGAGGTGTAGAGAAATAACTCAGAGATAATGTGGACATGGTTGTTCTTCTACTGGGGATAGAATGCAAAGAAACAGCTGGGTTCCAGAAGCATATGATTTGTCAGAAGATGGGGTGTGAACTTGGTTTGGTCAAGTTCACCAGTCCTCTATCTGGGGAGAGGTAGTACATTCCCGATAGAGGTCAAGAATAGTACTTCTTCAGGAACTTGCCGTTGATGGGCATCATGAACAAGTCTCCATTAGCTTGAGTGAGACGATAAGCACCATTTGAGTATACCATCTCGATAATGAAGGGTCCTTCCCATTTGGGTTCGAACTTTTCCAGTGTTGTGTGAGTCATCACCATCGATCTCCTGACTGCCAGAACCAGGTCGCCCACTTGGAAAGTCCTCTGTCGGACTCTTTTACTGAAAGTCTGTGATATGTAGGCTTAATAAAGTTTGATGCACTGTTGAGCCAAGAGGCATTTTTTGTCCAGCGCTTCCAACTCTAGCAGACGACGACGTTGATTGTCCTCTTCCGTCAACTGATTTGTGCTCGCCACTCGGAGTGAGAGGATTTGGATCTCCAGCTATAACGCCCCAGTCCCAAAATATGTATTGGGCCATGATACGGTACATGCCAACAACACTTCACCAAAGGGCCAAACCTCATAATAAGCCCATTAGCGAAATGCTTAAGCTGTAAATCATGATAACAACCCAGAATATAGTACAAGTCACAGGTACACAGCTAATCTCATCTACACAAAAAATAAGACACGAGATATCAAGTTCCATAAAATGATACTAATAAAGAAATCTGTCCAACATGAAACATGAAATGTAACTGTGCGGGTAAGACATCCCGAAACCACAGTAAAAAGAAAACAAAGTATCAACTACATGTCCACCGATAAAAAGAAAGAAAATAATGTATCAGTCTAAAGTAAAGAGACATGTCTCAAGAGAAGTCTTCAACCACTATCTCGTCCTCCTGCGAAGGTACGTCACCTGCCTCGACTCAGAACCGTATACCTCCGGTTAGTCCTCGTCTCTAACTAAGCCTGAAGAGATCACCAGGTTCTCAGAGGACTAGCAAAACACATAATATATATACCATCTATAACAGTAATAAAATGCGTGGATAGATGAAAAATGATATAAGAAAAGAAGGATTTAAGGGAGCAGTGCTAGAACTAAAACATAAAAGAAATGGCATGCCTGGAGAATCGTGCTAATAAATATGACTACAAGTAAATCGAGATAAACCGCAGCCTGGTGGTTGCTAATGGCCCTATAGATTGCAGCCCGGTGGTTGCTAATAACCTATAGTTAGTCTCAATCGCAGTTCGGTGGTTGCTAACGATTGAGAGTGGTCAGGCATAGTCACGTCTATAACAAGGTCCTCGCCTAAAACTATGAGTCAAGTCAAACATGTCAAGTCCAAGTCATGCCTAGGTCACACAGGTCAGGGATACATGACATAGACAAAGAAATTCTAACTCTAGCCATGAACAAGATAAGAAAAATAAGATAAGTAATATGGAGAAAGAATAAAATCTACGTGCACGCAAAACTAAAAAGTAACCAGAACATGGAACATGAGAAGTATGAAACTAAGTAAGATATGAAAACAATAATATGGAAAAACTTGTAAATACTGTAAAGCTTGGCAAGGTGTACATGTCTGGTGTCGTGCTGTGAATCTAAAACGTCGCTCCTGCGTCCACGCCGTCGGAACCCGACGCTCCTAGATAATTAATTAACTAAATTAACCCACTAATCATGAACTTACAATATGACTTAATTAGTCAAGATAATATTTTAAGATTATATTCAATTTACCATGGAACACTTTAGACCCATACAATCACACAGGCTCCACGAGACACCGAACACAGATTTCGGGTTTCCAACTCCCAATTAGTCAGTTATGTTCCTACTTCAATCATATACTTAAAAATTATATAATAATCATAAGAATATTATTTAAACTAATTTTCTATATATTTATCTCAAAATTTTCAGAATTTATATTTCTAAAGAATTATACTACTAGTTGTCTATCGGGTCGACTAGTCTACCCGAAATTTGTCTAGAACTTTATTAATTATCTAAAATTATGAAAAACCTCAAAAATATAATTTAAAAAGAATTAACTATCCTAAATATTAGAATATAAAATTTTGATGCAAGGGTTTCATGGTACTAATGGTTTGGAATCTTCTAGGTCAACAAGTCACCCGAAAATGACTAGTTTTGACCTATAATTTTTCCGACCAAAATTGAATTGATAAATTCGTGGAAAAATACTTAAAAATCCTAATTTAAATATATTAACCTAATAAAATTCAGTTTGGAATAATTCCTGCATAAACTTATAGTTCCTTCACAACGTGGTAAGTTTTGGCTCTACCGAAACATGAAAATAGCTATCATAATTCATAAAATTTTTATAAATGAAAATACTACCCAAGAGGCATCAAAAAAATATTTCTACAGAATTAATACCATAATTTCTATAGATTTATGAGATGGATTTGAGAAGAAAAAGTTAGGGTTTCTTACCAAGGTCCTTGCTTTGTGAAGGCTTATTCATGTCAAAGCTCCCTCCTTTGATGATGTCCTTGCTCTTCAATCCTTTCTTGATGAGATTTGAGGGGTGAACATTGGTTAGGATTGGTTGGATGAAAAAGATGGAGTTTTTAGGGTTGGTTTGGTGGAGTTTGGATGGAAGAAGGATGAAAGAAGGAGCCTTTATGGAGGAGGATGAGTTATGTGATGGAGGGGATGATGTAGTAGAGGGGAGGGGATGCTATTTTCGAAATTAATGGTAAAGGAGCTGCTCTTGGGTGATAAATAAGAGTTTTTGGTGTTAGGGTTAGGGTTTTGATAAGGGTTGGTATATATATGGGCCTATGGGTTGAGCTTATATATGTAGGAGGGTGTTTCCATGCATGGCATGGCCTGCCAATGTAGGAGATTATTTTTGGAGGAAAATTACACGAAAATAATCTTTGGTTGGTCATATGTGGGGTCCACATGGATTGGTTTGGTTATTTGATGAGTTGGCTAGTTGATTTGATTGAGCATTTAAATAAACATTTCCTAATATGGAACTAGTTAGATTTCTAAATATAAATGCAATCTAAATATGAATAAATATTAAATATATATGGTTATTAATATATATTAATGTCCAACATGCCTAAATAGGTTTGGGTTGGACTTTGGGTCAAAGATAAACTAATGCCAACTAGGATTGCACTAGGATTACACGTAGACACTTTCTATACATAGAAACTTTCCAAAATTAAAAACATATTAATATTAATAAAATAAATATACAAAATATATATCAACATGATGGTATTTGAGAGTACTACATGTCTATTTAGATTTGGATTTGGTTCGGATCAAGTCGGGGCTAAATTGGTACAACCGGGTCTCCTAGAAAGTCAATAATCTAATAATTAAATAAATAAATCATCGGTGGGGGTTAAGCCGCAACTTGGCCTGGTTTTCGTAGTTAGAACACACCTATGACTCGGTCTTCCCTATCATGGCTAAAATACTAGTCAAAGCACACGTGTACACTATCCGTGTCACATTCTTAGTCGTCTTGTACTCCAAATCTTAACCGTGGCCAGGTCATCTATAATAATAAATATTTAATCAAAAATATTCATAAATTCCATAAATTCCTATTTAAATCAAATAAATAATAATAATAAAAAACAATTCCAAAAATTCAGGGGTGTTACATTCTACCTCCCTTAAAAGAATTTCGTCCTCGAAATTAAAATAATTCACTAAGGTAAAGGAAAACAAGTCTATGGTTCTAAGATGTCTCTAAAGTGTGTTTTGTCTCTATGGTTATTCATAAGCAAACATGCACCAAACTAGCATAAACTAATAATCTACTTCTATTATTAACACAAAATCAAGTTATTACCTTTGTCTCTTGTGTCGTTGTTCCATCTTTAATCCTCATGGCAAAGGCCTGTCTTGTCGTTGTGCTCCTGTCTGCTATCTAGCTTACACAAACTACGTCGCCTGGTCGGGAAGCGGTCCACGCGGATGCCCTCCCTCAAACACAAGGGTTTCTCTTTCCGGAATAGGTGAAGACGAACATAAAATAGTAGAGAGTTCAAGGATCGAATACAATTGCGGGGTTTCAAAAGTGATTGAATAGTTCGAAAAGAGAGAGTTATTAAGGCAGTTGTGGATAAGATCCTAGAGGGCAAGTATTTGTTAACTATATCTCAATCCACGTAGAATAACCATAAGAAGAGCGAACCAAGTGCATTAGGTTGATCAGACCATAATACACTGATTCTAAATAGACAATCTGTTAGTGGGCATCCCCAATAAAACATATGTCCTGAACAAGCTCGATAAAGAATAAGCTTGCAAAAATAGGCTATAATAGCAGCATCAGTCAAGATAGTCAAATAATATAAGTACGCAAGAATATGATTTGACAGAAAGCACAAGTAGTTCAAGTTCATCAAGGTCTAAGACTCGTCCGGTGTTTGTGTCTCTACAGTTTCCCTACTATCATTTTGTCTAAGGGTTTGGTCATCCAATTGGGGTATGGGCCTCTAAGACTCTAGAGTCTAGGTAAGCCTATCCTTCTACACTATCTTATATTCCGTGTCATTCAACTATACTTCATTAATTGGGTCATAAGGACATTGGAAGCTACTTGGTGAGGCTTTCTACCCAACTTTCAAGAGTTTAACTAATAGTGTAACTGAATTAATAGAGCATATATACCTAGGATGAGTCATCTTCCTAAATTCTATCGCACGAGAAATAAGACTCGCGGTAGGAAAGGAATATAGCAAGATACAATTCAAGGCAATCAAACGAGAGTTCGAAAATAAAATCAAAGAAGGAGATCAAGTATGTGGATGAGTTCCTATGGGTCCTTTCTATCCTATTCGCAGGCGCACGTCGGTACAGTAACGTAACCGAAGTGATCAACGTAGATCTGCATGGGCCACCACAAAAATATGTAACACCCCAGTCCTAAAATATGTATTGGGCCAGGATACGGTACATTCCAACAACACTTCACCAATGGGCCAAACCTCATAATAAGCCCATTAGCGTAATGCTTAAGCTGTAAATCATGATAACAACCCAGAATATAGTACAAGTCACAGGTACACAACTAATCTCATCCGTACAAAAAATAAGACACGAGATATCAAGTCCCATAAAATGATACTAATAAAGAAATCTGTCCAACATGAAATATGAAATGTAACTGTGCGGGTAAGACATCCCAAAACCATAGTAAAATGGAAACAAAGTATCAACTACAAGTCCACCAATGAAAAGAAAGAAAATAATGTATCAGTCTAAAGTAAAGAGACATGTCTCAAGAGAAGTCTTCTGCCACTATCTCGTCCTCCTGTGAAGGTACGTCACCTGCCTCGACTCCAGAACCATATACCTCCAGATAGTCCTCGTCTCTAACTAAGCCTGGAGAGATCACCTGGTCCTCAGAGGACTAGCAAGACACATAATATATATGCCAGCTATAACAGTAATAAAATGCGTGGATAGATGAAAGTGATATAAGAAAAGAAGGATTTAAGGGAGCAGTGCTAGAACTAAAACATAAAAGAAATGGCATGCCTGGAGAATCATGCAAATAAACATGACTACAGATAAATCGAGGGAAACCGCAGCCTGGTGGTTGCTAACGGCCCTATAGATTGCAGCCCGGTGGTTGCTAACAACCTATAGTTAGTCTCAATCGCAGCCCGATGGTTGCTAACGATTGAGAGTGGTCAGGTATAATCACGTCTATAACAAGGTCCTCGCCTAAAACTATGAGTCAAGTCAAACATGTCAAGTCCAAGTCATGTCTAGTTCACACAGGTCAGGGATACATAACATAGACAATGAAATTGTAACTCTAAACATGAACAAGATAAGAAAAATAAAACAAGTAATATGAAAAAAGAATGAAATCTACGTGCACGCAAAACTAGAAAGTTACCAGAACATGAGAAGTATGAAACTAAGTAAGATATGAAAACAATAATATGGAAAAACTTGTAAATACTGTAAAGCTTGGTAAGGTGTACTTGTCTGGCGTCGTGCTGTGAATCTGAAACGTCGCTCCTGCGTCCACGCCGTCGGAACCCGACGCTCCTAGATAATTAATTAACTAAATTAACCCACTACTCATGAACTTACAATATGACTTAATTAGTCAAGATAATATTCTAAAGTTATATTCAATTTTTCATGGAACCCTTTAGACCCATACAATCACACACAGGCTCCACGAGTCACCGAACAAAGATTTTGGGTTTCCAACTCCCAATTATTCAGTTATGTTCCTACTTCAATCATATACTTAAAAATCATATAATAATCACAAGAAGATTATTTAAACTAATTTTCTATAGATTTATCTCAGAATTTTCAGAATTTATATTTCTAAAGAATTATACTACTAGTTGTCTATCGGGTCGACTAGTCTACCCAAAATTTGTCTAGAACTTCATTAATTATCTAAAATTATGAAAACTCACAAAAATACAATTTAAACAGAATTAAAATATCCTAAATATCAGAATATAAAATTTTGATGCAAGGGTTTCATGGTACTAATGGTTTGGAATCTTCTAGGTCAACAAGTCACCCGAAAATGACTAGTTTTGACCTATAATTTTTTCGACCAGAATTGAATTGAAAAATTCGTGGAAAAATTCTTAAAGATCCTAATTTAAATATATTAACCTACATAAAATTCAGTTTTGAATAATTCCTACATAAACTTATAGTTCCTTCACAACGTGGTAAGTTTTGGCTCTACCGAAACATGAAAACAGCTATCATAATTCATGAAATTTTTATGGGTGAAAATACTGCCAAAGAGGCATCAAAATACTATTTCTACAGAATTAATACCATAACTTCTACAGATTTATGAGATGGGTTCAAGAAGAAAAAGCTAGGGTTTCTTACCAAGGTCCTTGCTTTGTGAAGGCTTATTCTTGTCAAAGCTCCCTCCTTTGATGATGTCCTTGCTCATCAATCCTTTCTTGATGACCTTTGAGGGGTGGACAATGGTTAGGATTGGTTGGATGGAAAAGATAGAGTTTTTAGGGTTGGTTTGGTGGAGTTTGGATGGAAGAAGGATGAAAGAAGGAGCCTTTATGGAGGAGGATGAGTTATGTGATGGAGGGGATGATGTAGTAGAGGGGAGGGGATGCTATTTTCGAAATTAATGGTAAAGAAGCTGCTCTTGGGTGATAAATAAGAGTTTTTGGTGTTAGGGTTAGGGTTTTGATAAGGGTTGATATATATATGGGCCTATGGGTTGAGTTTATAAATGTAGGAGGGTGTTTCCATGCATGGCATGGCCCGCCAATGTAGGAGATTATTTTTGGAGGAAAATTACATTAAAATAATCTTTGGTTGGTCATATATGGGGTCCACATGGATCGGTTTGGTTATTTGATAAGTTGGCTAGTTGATTTGATTGAGCATTTAAATAAACATTTCCTAATATGGAACTAGTTAGATTTCTAAATATAAATGCAACCTAAATCTGAATAAATATTAAATATATATGGTTATTAATATATATTAATGCCTTACATGCCTAAATAGGTTTGGGTTGGACTTTGGGTCAAATATAAATTAATGCCAACTAGGATTACACGTAGACACTTTCTATAAATAGAAACTTTCCAAAATTAAAAACATATTAATATTAATAAAATATATATACAAAATATATATCAACATGATGGTATTTGAGAGTACTACATGTCTATTTAGATTTGGATTTGGTTCGGGTCAAGTCGGGGCTAAATTGGTACAACCGGGTCTCCTAGAAAGTCAATAATCTAATAATTAAATAAATAAATCATCGGTGGGGGTTAAGTCGCAACTTGGCCTGGTTTTCATAGTTAGAACACACCTATGGCTCGGTCTTCCCTATCATGGCTAAAACACTAGTCAAAGCACACGTGTACACTATCCATGTCACATTCTTAGTCGTCTTGTACTCCAAATCTTAACCGTGGCTAGGTCATATATAATAATAACTATTTAATCAAAAATATTCATAAATTCCATAAAATTCTATTTAAATCAAATAAATAATAATAATAAAAAAATATTCCAAAAATTCAGGGGTGTTACACTAGCGGTAGCATTGCTTCGCTCCCGTAAACCATGGAGAACGGTGTGTTGCCCGTCGGAGTCCGTACCGTTGTACGATAGGCCCAAAGGCATTCACCGAGCTTCTCGTCCCAGTCATGCTTATTGGATGACACGACCTATTTAAGTAGCCTGATGATAGTCTTATTAAAAGCTTCAGCTAATCCGTTTGCTGCCGAATTGTAAGCGGTTGATGCCATGTTCTGAATACGGTTCTTGTCGCAGAACCAACTGAACGCATGGCTAATGACTTGCGGGCCATTGTCGTGGATAATCCTTCGAGGTAACCCAAAACGGTAGATGACGTGATGCTTGATGAAACTGATCACTCTTGAGCTTTTTACCTCTGTGAGAGGTACTGCTTTCGTCCATTTAGAGAAATAGTTGGTGATTGCCAGGATAATGTGGTGTCCCCTTGACGAAGGAGGGGTGATAGGCCCTATTATATCTATGCCCTAGGCTTTAAATGGCCAAGAGGCAACCGTCGGGTGTAGAGGCTCTGACGGACTGTGGATGAAGTCGACGTGCAACTGACAGGCACGACACTTCTTTGCAAACTAGACAGCGTCGGCCATCATGGTGGACCAATAATAGTCCATACGTCAAAGTCGGTCCTACAGCTTAGGACCTGGTTGATGAGCTCCGCATGTTCCGTCATGAGTTTCTCGAAGAGCTTCGTCGACTTCTTCGTTAGATAGACATCGAAGGAGGAGTCCATCGTAGGAGCGTCGGTACAACATTTTGGAGGCTATATCTTAATAGAAACGGAGGGAGCGCCTTCTGATTGAGACTGCCTCCTTCGGGTCTTTCGGAAGGATTTCGTAGACGACAAAGTCGATAAATGGTAATCTCCAGTCTCTGACATTGATGCCAGGGTCCGAAGCCATGGCATAAGTTGTCCGCATGTACAGATTATTTCTGAGGCAAGCCAAGTCCCGACCCGTCACCGTAACGAAGTGTTGAGTCCGGACGGATGCAGCCATTGAGACAGCAAGGCCGACCAGAGCATCAGCTTCCAAGTTTTACAACCGAGGCATATGCTCTATGAAGAATTCTGCGAAGGTTGAGATGATATACAACGCTGCTTTGTGATAGGGGATGAGGTCTTCATAGCGAACCTCGTATTGTCCTCGGATTTGATTGATGACGAGCTTTGAGTCACCGTAAGATTCAAGGTAGTCCAACCCCAGCTGTCTTGCTAACTGAAGCCCCATGATGAGGGTGTTGTACTCTGCAACATTGTTGGAGCACGGCTCTGAAAGAGAATAAGCGCGCTGGATGACCAGTTTGTCGGGAGAGATTAAGACCACCCCCACTCCCACGATGATTTGGCCTTTGGGGCCTGTTCTGGAAGCACCGTCGAAGAACATCCGCCAGACTGGACTTTCTTCGGTAATATTTGCTTCTTGCACCTCATTGGGTTACCTTCGTAAAGCCTGGATGATTTCGGGATTGGGTGCGCGGCTAGGAAGTCGGCCAATGCTTGGCCCTTGACAGCCTTTGTGGTACGAATACCATGTCGTATGGTGTCAATAATATCGCCCACGTAGCAAATCGAGAGTTTAGCGCCCCTGGTTTTGTCATGAGAATTCTGAGTGGTTTGACTCGGGAGATGATATGGATTGTTTGTCCCGAGACATAGTGGCGAGTCTTCTGGATGGCGAACACCAAGGCTAGACACTCTTTTTCCACAGGGTTGTACCGGTGTTCGGCTCCAACCATTATTCTACTGAGGTAGTAAATGGCCTCCTCATAGCCTGCTTCGTTGTTCAGGGCCAACAAAGCGCCAAGGGAATGGTCCATTGCTCGGACATAAAACAAGAATAGTTTGTTTGCGACGGGCGCCACCAGGACTGGGGGACTTGTCAGATAAGATTTGATGTCGTCGAAAACTTTCTGACATTCTTCCGTCCAGACGTAAGAAACTCCCTTCTTCATAAGCTTAGTGAAGGGTTGATATTTTTCGAAAAGGTTCGCAATAAACCTCCGGATGTAGGCGAGTCGTCCTTGTAGACCTCGAAGTTCTCTGAGGTTCTTCGGAGGGTCCATGTCAAGAATGGCTTTAGTCTTTTCGGGGTCTACATGAATGCCTTTGGCAGTGATGATGAAGCCCAGGAACTTTCCACTAGAGACCCCAAGGAAGGATTTAGCGGGGTTCATTTTAGGTTGATGTGCCCGCATGAGTTCGAAGACTGTCTTCAGGTCTCGTAGGTGATCACCCTTAAGACGGCTCTTGACGGCAATATCGTCAACATAGCACTCGACTGTCTAGTGAAGGTGTTAATGGAAGATGACGCTCATAGCTTATTGGTATGTGGCACCAACATTCTTCAAGCCAAAGGGTATTACTGTGTAGCAGTAAACCCGTTCTGAACGATGTATGTTTCTCGTCGTCCGGAAACATCTTGATCTGATTGTAGCCTGAGTAGCCGTCCATGAAGGATATACGCTTGAAGCCACATGTATTGTCGATCATTACGTCAGTGATTGGGAGTGGAAACTCATCCTTCGGGCATGCAGAGTTGAGATCCCGAAAATCGATACAGACTCGGATCTTCTCGTTCTTCTTGGTGACGGGGATGATGTTGGCTACCCAGTCGGGGTGTTGCTCTTCATGAATGAACCCGCTGTCCAAGAGCTTGTCGATATCTTTGTCAATAGCGTCCATAATGTTTGGATGGAAGTGCCGATGTTGCTGCTTAACGGGCTTAGCGTCAGGTAAGATGTTAAGCTTGTGCATTACGACTTGTGGGTCAAGTCCCGGCATGTCTTCGTAGCTTCAGGCGAAGACGTCGATACATTCTTTAACCAAGTGGATCAAGGATTCTCGGTCCTTCTCCACCAAACTCTTGCAGATGAACATGGGTTTGGATGAAGATCCATCCCCAAGGTCGATCTGCTCGACTTCGTCTTCGATAGGGGGTTCTCGTAATTCAAAGCGAGACTCCCATTGTGCGCCTAGGCATTGAGCCCAGGGTTCCTCTTCGAAGAACTCTCCTGTTTGATCGTCGTCTATATCTTCTGAAGGATATACGGATGTCATGTTGGCTGACAGCACCTTCCTGAAGACTGAGCCGACGCTGGTGTCGGAGTCCCAAGTTAAAGTTTCAGATGAGTGAGAATGTATGACATCCTCTGCTTCTGATTTTTTTGGAGTTGTTGGAGGCATGATATAGCCTACCCCCCATCGGGTACGGTGATAGTAGTCTTGCGGCTTCCCTTTTGGTACTGGAAGTCGTAGGAGAAGGCGTCAACCTTTTTCGTAGTTCAGACCTTGGCTGCTCTTCAAGTTGTAACCCATCTTTTGGATGAGATACTTGGCTCGATCATTGTACCGGTAGATTTGCATTCTGTCGGTGTCGGGTTCTGGCTCCGTTGGTGGGAGGTCTTGGTGACGCTCGACTTTGCCAAAGATAATGGGATTTTCGTCCTTGTTCCGAGGTGGGACTATGTAACAGACTCTTTGGTACATGATGACTCAATTTTTATCACTCAGAGTCATTATTTGTGTTTGCAACGACTGTAGAGCATTGTCTAGAGTGTACATGGTATTCCAATATGGATGACTAGAATAATTGAAAGACACTCTATTATTGATAAAATACGGGATCTTGTCCCGAGGGATTATATCATCGAGGGATGGGGCATCGACATTAGCCGATATGTACTCTCCAAGTTCTTCATCAGTGAGATCTGGAGCAGCTTTGGGAGGTTTAAGAGAGTTTTTTGGGAGCTTGCCCTGTGCTGGCTCCTGGGACTGTGCTGAGATGGACGCCGAGGTCTTCTCTTGTGGCCTGACGGGCGCTGACAATTGAGGAGGCTTGCCTTTGAGCCGCACCTTGAAGGGAGCCTCGGTTGGTGTGCCGAAAGTTGGTGCCTTTTATCGAAGCTTGGCTACGAGGGGAGCCGCTACTTTATGGGGCTTGCCTTTAAGGCGTATCTTCAATGAAGCTTTATTGGGTGTAGTGCCCAGAGAAGCTGGCGCTTTCCCGCGGAGTTTGACTACCATAGGGGCCGGTGTTTGAGGCGGCCTCCCTCTGAGTCGCACTTTTAAGGGAGCATTGATTAACATGTCCGCCTCTGAGTCAGCTTTAACCTCAGCTTCTGCCTTATCATCAGCATCATTGGCTTCATCTTCGAGATGAATTGATTTGTACAGGTCGGCGTCGGTGAAGAAGGCTTCAATCCCTTTGAAGGGATCGACATCAGCAAACTCTATTCGGATGATGCCGCTGGTGGATACGTATTTCATACATAAGTGGAGGGTGGATGGCACCACCATGTATTTATCTATCCACGACCATCCCAATAGGATGTTGTAGTTGACATCTGCATCCATAACATAGCAAGTCACCTCGGTTTGGAGATCGTCGATATGATACTTCAAGTGGATCTTCCCCAGTGGCTCACTCTTACTGGCATTGAAGCCACTGATGGTAGTGTAAGATGTCGTCAGGCGATGCATCGGGATCCCCAGCGTCTGAAGTAGAGTTCGGAGGATGATGCTGAGAGAAGACCCAGGGTCGATCTGTATTAGATCCACCTTGATGGCACCGACATACCCTGTGTAATACAAGGGTTTGTTGTGCCTGTTATTCTTGAGCAGCATGTTCTGTTGAGTGAATGTGATGTTGGGGATAATCTTCCCATATTATGATAGTACAAACATGCTGTAGAATCGTCATCAGGCTGCTTGACCTGACTGATGAAAGATTCGGCGTCATTCAGGGCTTCGCAGAGAGCCTCCCGAGTATCTTTGGATAGACGGAGGAGCTCGAATAGGGAAAGCCGTGCTGGAGTATTGGCCAGTTGTGCCAGTATATCGAAGTTGTGGGGCTTGGTTAACCCCAGAGTGCTATCTTTTTGAAGAGGCCTGTCGAAGCGGGCCTCCTTCTGCTTTTGCTTGTCAACTGTAGGAGGTTGGGATGAACCTTCTCCTTGGACAGCTGTGGTGATAATGAAAGGCACCACAGTCACGATCCGCTACCCAAATTGTTAGGCCGGGCCGAGTCATGTATAGCCTACGCTTGGGTTAAAATGTAGTAAGCTGTTCTAAAGATAACAAGATAAGACTAAAGTGTGCTAATAGTTCTATATGTAATAAAGAGTCAGAAATATTCCAAACAAAAAAGTCGTCTCATATAAAAATATGTTCCAAGTACAAGTCCATAATGTAAAACCGGATACAGGTCCAATTACAAAATATATAGTCTAATACATGACTACTCTCAAAAGTCCCAAGGAAATAAACAACTAGACGAGTTTCCCCACAGGTACATCCTCGTAAAGTATAGCCTGGTCCTCGGCAGCAACTCCATAATAGGAATCATAAAGCAACTCCTCCTCAGTAAGTATACCTACAACGTTATCCTGTCAGGACGGAAGCAAGTACTGATTCTAACAAACTAAATATACGAAACATGAAATGAATAGAAGTGTAATAACTGGAATCATTGCATATCATGGTTTAATTGGTTCTTTAGAAATGGCAACATATGTTTGTTTAAAAGTTTAAAACTGTAGCATGTACGTGATCGGTCAATAGGTAAATAGGATGTACAGTAGTACATATCAAGTTTTTCTGAAGTGTACATGCGTACACTAAACGGCATCAGTGTATGTCCATACTCCAACGCGGGATCAGACCTATGGCAAAGTTACATATAAAATGTACCCGTACTCGGTAAATAAATACGAAGAAGGGGGGCATGATCACGTACTCTACTAACAATTTCCCCTTAACCCGTTGTTTAAACATGTGAGAGATATAAAAACTGTCCTAAGCATGGTAGGGACTGAAAATAATACAACATGTGAAGATTTAACTTGCTACCCCAAGGATCAGCATTTAACATGGTTGGATCACAGTTTATTGTTATAGCAGTATGTAAAGTTTGTAGAGGTACTTGCCTTTAGTAAAGCAAAGTAGTGATAGAAATGCTATAGATGTCTGGTGACTCGTCACTGTAGAAATAATACATAAACTTAGTTTTTACACTAAGTTAAACACTAAGACACTAGTTGTGCGACACGACTTTCGCGACACGACTTTCTGACTGGACACCTAGCCAAATAATGACTTTAGCATAGAAGACCAATGTGGGGTGACACAATATCCAAACTAACTTTCTAGGGCCTTTACACTAGTGTAGGGTGAGGTCCAATATTACAGTAACTCAAATCAACACAAAACTTTGTAAGTCGTAACTACTCAATAAATAAATCAGACAGTATACTGTGTTCCAACAATTTTTGAGATAGACAAAATGCTCAATTTTACATAAATTAAAGTACCAGAATGATCCTTGTTAATTATAGATATTTATACTAATTATTCTGGAATTTATAAACCCTCATAGATATTTATTAAAAATCAGCAAACATATATATCTTGAAAATGAGTTCCGTTTTCCTTTTTTTATAAAATGCCAAAATTAATTATTAAATGCTAGAAAAATTATACTAAATTAGCTAAATTAACATAGTATTTAAATATAATTTTTTCTGATTTTTGCAATAATTAAAATATACATAAAAATTCAAAAATAACAAGTAATAATTTCTGGAAAATAATTAATTAATTATTTACTATTTTGTCCACGTATTCGAAATTGAACCGAAGTCCAGATACGGCACACAAAGCCATGAATCAAGTCCAATATGACTTGTACAGACTTTGAATGTATTAGACACATTTGGGCCCAAAAATTCATGCTATGTTTGGACTTCAAATGGCCATAATTAATAAAATACAATAACTCGAATATAAATATTAAAGTATTTTAATAATATATTTTAAAGTGGTAAATATACAAGTTATAAAATTACCTAATAAAATAACTTGTGAATTTTATACATAATAATATTTGCACAAAGTTGAATTTGAAACATATATACATATACAGCAAATACCTTTATATATATATATATATATATATATATATATATATATATATTTTTATATATATATATATTTATATATATATATATATTATATATATATATATTATATATATATATATATATATATATATATATATATATATATATATATATATATATATATAATATATATATATATATATATATATATACACACATATATATAATAAAACAAATAAATAAAAACAAAACAAAAAACAAACGAAAGGGGGGGGGGGGGGCTCGAATTTGGGCTAGGGGAACAGGGGCTTAACATGGCTCGGGCTGGCCAGGGGGTCAGCTCGGGTTATGTGATAGGGTTAGGATTTTAGTTAGTTTTGTTTTGAATTAGGTTAATGGGTTTTAAACCCGATAACCCAGTTATTTAAAATCCGTGTCCTGACAGTTTAGGACACGGGCACACGAGTCTTGTGTCCAGGGTTAGCACGACACGTACGACACATAAATGTCGTGTCCATGCCCATCACTAGGTTCCTCGTGTTCAGGCGAGTCCACACACGTATACACGAGACACGATGCGACACACAGAGAGAGTGACACGTACGTGTCCGAGAGGCGGTGGCGTTCGCTGGCGTTGTACGACGGAGGAGAAGTCGGGGTAGTCGAAAAAAATGGCGCTGGGGTCGTCTTGTCGAGGCGAACCGAACGACGGTGGTCGGTGGGGATGACGACGGCTGGGGCGGCGCCTAGGGTAGATCTAGGGTTCCGACGATCGTCGGGAAAGAAAATAGGGTAGGGCAGCGCTGTGGTGGTGGTTGGGGCGGTCGTAGGGAAGTCTAGGGTTAGGGTTTGGTGTCGGGGGGCTTTTGTAGGATCGTAAGTCAGTCGGATTAGGGTTTTAAATTAGGGTTAGGGTTAGGATTTTGGTTAGGGTTAGCCGGAGATGGTGACAGAGCGGTAGTCGGGTGGCTGGTTAGCAGAACCCCCTAGATTTGATAATTACAAAAAAAACACCCACCGCCTTTAGGAAATGCAAATCCTAAATTGCAAATCGGCCCCCGCTGTTGCTTCTGTGCAAATTTAATTTGCACAGACAAATCGAATATTGCAAACACTAATTAAAACAATTAAAACAATTACAAATTGATATTAAAACAATTTAAATAATTACAAAATAATATATTTTGCTTTAATTTTTTTTAAAAATCATTTAAAAATTCTAAAAAAATTCCTAATAATTATAATAATTTATTTTAAAGATATAAATGCTATTTAAAATTATAAAAATACTATTTTAAAATCTAGGGGCTTACAAATCTTTCCTCCTTGAAAAATTTTGTCCTCGAAATTCATAAGGATAGAAGACTCTACAAACATTCTAATATAACAAGCAATGCAAAGAATGACTAATGCTACTATTAAGACTAACCTCTAAGGTATCAAGCGGGAACGGGTGGTTCCCTCACGGCTGTTGGATCGAACAAGTAAGGATATCTTTCCCTCATGTCCGACTCCCCCTTCCAAGTAGATTCACCCGGAGAGTGACGGCTCCAAGCTACTCGTACTAAGGGTATAACTTTGTTTCTCAGCCTCTTCTCCCTCCAGTCCAATATCTCCACTGGCTGCTCAGTAACTGCAAGGTTCGATCCGATCTCCAACTCTGAATGATCTAGCACATGGCTGGGGTATGGAACGCATCTCCTCAGCTGAGACACGTGAAAGACATCGTGAACTCCTGCTAGGTTGGGCGGAAGTGCAACCCTGTAGGCTACCTCTCCGATCCTGCCAAGTATCTCGAACGGTCCAATGTATCTGGGGCTCAACTTGCCGCCTTGTCCGAACCAGATCGTCCCTCTAGTAGGTGATATCTTCACCAACACCATATCTCCGTTGGCGAACTCCATCGGTCTACGACTAGCATCGGCCCAGTGTTTCGGTCTATCATGAGCGACTCTGAGCCTGTCTCTGATCATCCCAACCTTCTCTGTTGCATCCGTGATCATCTCTGGCCTAAGCATAACTCTATCCCTAACATCATCCCAAAAGCACGGTGTACGGCATCATCGTCCATATAGTGCCTCGAAAGGAGACATACCGATGCTGGCTTGGTAGCTGTTATTGTATGAAAACTCTACCAAGTGCAGATGGCTCTCCCATGATCTGCCAAAGTCCAGCACACAAGTCCTCAACATGTCCTCTAGCGTCTGTATCATCCTCTCGGACTGTCCATCTGTCTGTAGGTGGTACACTGTACTGAACTTGAGCCGGCTACCCAACTCCTCCTGCAAGCTCCTCCAGTAGTGGGACGTGAATCTGCTATCTCGGTCCGACACGATGCTCACTGGTACCCTGTGTAATCGGACTATCTGCTGCATGTATAGCTCCGCCAACTTCTCGGTGGAGAGCCCCACCTTGAAGGGTATGAAGTTTGCACACTTCGTCATCCTGTCAACGATGACCCAAATGGCATCCTTTCCTTCTTGGGAACGAGGAAGCCCTGAGACGAAGTCCATCGTAATGTGTTCCTACTTCCACTCAGGAATGGGTAACGGCTGCAATAGACCAGCTGGCCTCTGGCGCTCTGCCTTGACCTGCTGGCAAACTAGGCATCTCAAAATAAAACGTGATACATCCCTCTTCATCCCGTGCCACCAAAGATGTTCCCGCAAGTCACGGTACATCTTGTTGGTACCATGGTGAATAGAATATCGCGATCGATGCGTCTCCTGTAAGACTGCCTCTATCAGCTCTCCTTTCGGCATGCATAACTGGCCGCCATGCCTCAAGGATCTATCCTCTGCTATGGTGAAGTCATCTAGCAATCCAGCTAAAGTCTGGGCTCGAAGTCTACGGAGGCTCTCATCTGTAGACTGTGCCTCCTTGATCTGCTCCATCAAACCTGATTGAATGTCTAGCGCCATCATCTGTATCACTGATCCTGGTCGAACTATCTCGATACCGAGCTTCTCCAGATCTTCACGCAAATGCCGATCTATCATCAAATACCATGCCATCGGATGCCTGCTCAGCGTATCCGCCACCATATTTGCCTTTTCGGAGTGATACTGTAAATCGATATCGAAGCCCTTCATCAACTCCAACCATCGTCTTTGCCTCATGTTCATCTCTTTCTGCGTGAACACATACTTCAAGCTCTTGTGGTCAGTAAAGATTTCCATACGCTCTCTGTATAAGTAGTGTTTTCACAACTTGAGTGCAAAGATCACCGCAGCTAACTCTAGGTCGTGGGTAGGATAGTTTCGCTCATGAGTCCGTAATTGCCTAGATGCATAAGCAATCACTTTTCCATGCTGCTGTAGGACACATCCTAGCCCCTTTTCCGAAGCATCGCTGTAAATGGTGAAACCTCCAGACCATGAAGGTAATGTCAGAACTGGAGCGGTCGTCAGCCTCCTCTTCAGCTCCTCGAATGCTGCCTGGCAGTCCTCTGACCAGATGTACTCTGTGTCCTTCTGCGTCAGTTTTGTCATAGGTTCAGCTATCCTAGCAAAGTCCTGGACGAACTTCCTATAATAGCCAGCTAAACCCAAAAAGCTCCTGATCTCTGAAACTGACGTCAGAGCCTTCCATGTCTCAACGGCAGCAAACTTCATGGGATCCACAGAGATCCCCTCTCCAGTAACTACATGATCGAGAAACTCCACTCGGTCCAAAAAGAACTCATACTTCGACAATTTGGCATACAACCTCTCCTGCCTCAGAATCCCCAAAACTGTCCGCAAGTGCCCTGCGTGTTCCTCCGGCGTCTTCGAGTATATCAGGATGTCGTCGATAAATACTACGACGAACTTATCCAGATACTGGTGAAATATCTTATTCATCAAGTAAATAAAGATAGCCGGCGTATTTGTGAGACCAAATGGCATCACCAAAAACTCGTACTGCCCGTACTTCGTATTGAACGCCGTCTTCTAGATGTCTGCAGCCCTGACTTTCACCTGGTGGTAATCGGATCTCAAATCTATCCTGGAAAATACCTTCATCCCACTCAACTGGTCGAACAAATCATCTATCCTGGACAGAGGATATTTGTTCTTAATGGTGATGGTATTCAACGCCCGATAGTCAATACACAACCGGACGGTACCATCCTTCTTAGGCACAAAAAGCACTGGCGCTCCCCATGGAGAAGCACTAGATCGAATGAAACCCTTTTTCAATAGGTCATCAATCTGCTCCTTTATCTCTACGGCCTCCTTGGGGTTCACCCTATAGCAAGCCCGGGATACTGGAGATGAACCCGGTACTAAATCTGTAGTGAACTCCACATCTCTGTCAGACGAAAATCTTGGAAGATCCTCTGGGAATACATCCATAAACTCTCTAATGATAGGGTATGGCGGTACTATCTTCCAAACTGTCGCATAACAGTTCGGCTCTAGGCTGATCTCCGGCCCTGTCCTCCTGACACTGAATGGTGCCGTGCCTGGGGGACTGAACATAATACTACCCTCATGGCAGTCTATAACTGCGTGAGCAAAGCTAAGCCCGTCCATCCCCAATATGATATCATACCCGGGGAGTGGCATCACAAAGAATCGTCCCCTAAAATCTCTCCCAGCTATAGTAATAGAGCATCTATAGATAGCTCTAATGGGCACTGGTCCGCCTCCCGTCATTACTCTACTCATCTCCTCCGTAGATGTAGCTACTAAGTGGTGTTTATGTATAAACTCTAATGACAGGAAGCTATGTGATGTACCAGAATCAAACAAGCATAGAGCTAGAAAAGTATGCAAATAAACATGACCTGTGATGACGTCAGCCAAATAATCTAGTTTCGAAACCTGCTCCGATTCTGCCTCAAGAGCCAGACTATAAGCCTTCCCTTGGGGTTCCTTCTGCTGCTGCAGATGTTGCCCAAACCTCTGCTGCTGAGTCGGGAGCGGCAATCCTCTAGATGGTGGTCCGGTACCTGGTACCCTGGCTACTGGACAGTCTCGAAGCTGATGGGCAATAGATCCACAAGCTAAATACTGCCCCAACCTCTTTCTACGGACGAAAGAGTCATGACCTGGCCTCCTACAGAATAAACAAACAGCTCCCTTCTGCTGCCAGGGTCCCGAGGCTCTAGCTGGCGGGGTTGGGTGATGTGGTATGGGAGGACGGTAAGTCTGCTGGTGCGACGCCGGTGCTCTCGGCTGAAAAGCATGACGCTTGGAGGGTCCTTCGAGGTGTACAGAAGCCAGCCTATTGCAAGACTGGAGACACTCCTCTATGCTCCGGGCCAACTCTAGGCTCTGGTAGTAGTCAGTCGTACCGTTCGCCACTATAAGAATGCCAATGTCTGGAACTAGACCATGGCAAAACCTACGCGTTATCTCCTCTGGGTCTGCAACTAGACTAGAAGCGAAACGGCTCAGGCGACTAAACTCTGCTGCATATTCGTCAACAGAACGGTTTCCCTGCTGGATGTTTGGAATCGTAGCCCCATGGCTACCCTAGCGGTGCTCGAGAAGAATTTTTTCTTGAACTGGGTCTTGAACTGATCCCAAGTGGCCTTCCTTCTCGCGAATAGCGGCTCATTCCTGAACCAAACTCCTGCCAAGTCTATCAGCAGAAATCTCGCTGCCTCGACCTGGAGGTCACCCGGTAACCTAGCTCCAAGGAGCTTCCTCTCTACCGAGTCTTGCTAGTCATCTGCTACTACAATACCCTCAGTCCCTAAGAACTCTTTGGGGTTCAACCCCATGAAGTCCTTGATTGTCCCCGCTCTCTGCTGTGGCTCTACAGGTGGTGGGACCACGGTACGCTCCTCAGAATGCTCCATGCTCTGACAGAGTAGGGTGGTCTGCTCCTGATGGATCGTTAGGAACCCCTGGATCAGAGTGAGCAGTTGGTTCCCGTCGAGAGTGACGGAAGCCTGGGCATGTATAGTAATAGGTGGTGGTGGAAGTATCGCGTCCTACTGGGATTGTGATGTGGAAGGTGGTGGAGGCATCTGGATTGGTGGATTTGTGGAGTGGGAGAGTATGGTAGGTGGAGGTGGAGGTACATCGGTCAACTGGTCAACCGACTGGATGAGAAGTGTGCCATTTTCAGGTATGGCATACTGGGATGAGCGGGTGAGCACCATCTAATAAATAAAAGAACTTATAAGGACTCTTTTAAGTAAACAATCATAAACAAGAAAATCTAATTGTAATAGCGAGCATATGATGTGATGCCTTCCTATGTTGCAATCCTAGTAATCCTCTAGGTGTTCTAAGCGTCATTCCTAGTGTTGTCTAGTTACCTTAAGTTCCTAATTGCAGGCATACTTGGTACAATGACGTAACCAAACAATTTAGTCAGGACCTGCATGGGCCACCACTAAAAATATGTCACGATCCGCTACCCAAATTGTTGGGCTGGGTCGAGTCATGTCCAGCCTACGCTTGGGATAAAACGTAATAAGCTGTTCTAAAGATAACAAGATAAGACTAAAGTGTGCTAACAGTTCTATATGTAATAAAGATTCAGAAATATTCTAAACACAAAAGTCGTCTCGTATAAAAATATGTTCCAAGTACAAGTCCATAATGTAAAATCGGATACAGGTCCAGTTACAAAATATATAGTCTAATACATGACTACTTTCAAAAGTCCCAAGTAAATAAACAACTAGACGAGTTTCTCCACAGGTACATCCTCGTAAAGTATAGCCTGGTCCTCGGCAGCAACTCCATAATAGGAATCACAAAGCAACTCTTCCTCAGTAAGTATACCTACAACGTTATCCTGTCAAGACGGGAGCAAGTACTGATTCTAACAAACTAAATATAAGAAACATGAAATGAATAGAAGTGTAATAACTGGAATCATGGCATATCATGGTTTAATTGGTTCTTTAGAAATGGCAACATATGTTTGTTTAAAAGTTTAAAACTGTAGTATGTACGTGATCGGTCAATAGGTAAATAGGATGTACAGTTGTCACGACCCGATCCCAACTAATTGGGTCAGACCGGATCATGCCCAGCCTGCACCGTTGTTGAGACGGCGGCAGTAAGCTGTTCAGTAGCAGGTAACCATACAACAACACTATATTTGTCACAACTCAAAATTCGGAAATTTAAAACTTTATTAAACTTTTACAATGAAATGAAAGATACAACTTAAACCATTTTCTACATACATCAAGAAGAAAAGAAAACTCTAGGCAAACAGCTTATCAGTCTCGAAATTCTCGTCTTGGGATCGCGGAACAAAGCCTCATCAGTGATACCTAAAATATTGGGTCTCCAGTCAGGAGGGAGCAAAGTACAATTCATGCTAATTTGACAATTGAAATAATAATAGAATCATGCACTTTTAAACAGTTTTGAAAATCAACTAAGCAGTTACAGTTTTAAAACGTTACAGTTTCTGTGATGTGAATAGGCAATGAATATGACCGGCTTGGGTTGTACAGTTGTATCATATTGATACGATATGGCTTATCTCCGTATGTATGAGGGGTAAGCTAACACAGTCAGTATACTATTTTGGATGTGGTCATACTCATTACACTACTCCCCAGTCCCCAATAGTTACAGTAGTTACAGTCAGTGCTCTCAGAGAGAGTTCCGTGTTGCATCGTGGTTTAAACTTGCATTAAAACGATTACTAAATAATTGTAAACTAACATAAAATGTACTTGCCTTTGTTTTATTGACTGGATTCGTTTGTTGATTCCGGGTTGATGCTAGTACAGTCCTCGAAATCCTACAATTGAGAATTTGACTCAGATTCCAGGTTAACCAATCTAGCTACGCTAGTTGAAATCTCTATTTGCGTCCTAGTCCAATTTTAATTCTTTAATTAACCAAACACAGAAAAATACGATTTATTGTGCGTTGATTTAATACGAGGGAAAAATGATCATTTTAACTTTGAATTTGGAAAACATCGTCGCTGCCAGATTATTTTAGAAAAACTCGATATTTTCTATAAATATAAATATAAAACTAGTTTTCTTATTTTAGTGAGAAAACTCGTGATTTTTAATTATTAATAAACTTGTCAATTTTTAGGTGAGAAATATTAATTAATTTTTTATACGAAGGTATTTTTTAATCATTTTAATCGTTAAATAATAAAACTCGCAAAACCAGAAAAGACAAGAAAATCTAAGCTATTACAGTTACAGACCAGCCAGCTGGGCTTATGGCCATTACAATTTATTTACATAAATTGAAATAAGACAAACCACCGTTAGTCTTAAACTAAAAATATTAAATAAATGTAAACAGAAATAAATAATAAAATAATGATAAGTCATAAGTCTCAGATATGGTCCGATCCTCATTTTGGCTAATTGCCTCAACGTCCGGGCGGGGCCGGTATCGTTTGCACTTAGCCGGGTCCATTGACCGATACGGTCGTCACCCAAAAATCAAATATCGAATAAATTCCGAAAATCATTTTAAATTCATTTTTAAATTAATTTAGGATTTACGGAAAAATCGGGCAGCATCTCCTCTGTTTTTGGTCAACCCAAAAACTGGAAAAATGGCGCCGATAATTTCTGCAAGTCCCAAACCAGGAAAAAACCCGTATTATATATATAAAACATTCACAGCCAATCCACAGCATAATCAGGACGACCCAAATAATTTCGGAAGTCCGATTCCAATTCTACAAATCACAGAACGTTCCCGAAAAATTTCGGAGAACTAAAACACACAAAAAACCATTCCCAAAATATTTTGGGAGTCTAAAATAACTCACAGGACTTTTCTGAAAGTCCCGAAAATTACGACGTCGCTAAAACCGAATTCCCAAAGGGAATCGGGGACCATTTCATCATCGACAAGATAATAAAAAAAATTAGCGGAACAGGGGTTATACCTCGGATTGCTCGGCTAGAGCTCTCAGATGAATAATAGAAAGAAAATGGTCCAGAACAGCGAATAAATCCCCGAAGCAGCGCTGGAACCAGCGTCGTCGAAGCAACGCCGAAAAACTCAGAAACTAGGGCACGACAGGGAGGTGCTGGCCAAATAGAACTGACCAGGGGCGCTGCGACGAAGGGCAGCGTCGATCCGCGGGTTCTGACACGGGGGAACGGACACGAGCCAGGGAACGCCGAAGGGGTTGTCGAGAGAAGCTCGGCGGGGAACAGCAGGGAAAAACTCGCCAAAGGGGGCAGCGAGCTAGGGCAGCAGGCCACAGGGCTGCCGGGGCGCGCTGTTGCGGGTGCCGAGGGGAGCTCGGCGGGGAGACGGGCGACGTCGGCATCGGAGGGAGCCGGCGGGACAGCGTGTCGACGGTCGGTCGCGCAAAGGGGCGGCTCTGCTGGAGTGGGTCGCCGGAGTCGGGGCTTGGCCGCGGGAAGAGGTCGGCCAGAGGGGCACGCTGGGACAGAGTCGGGCGCGGGCGCGGCCGGGCCAGGGGTCGCCGGCGGCGGCTCGCGGAGCGAAAGGGGGCTGGACGGTCGGCGGAGGGAGCGGGCTCCGCTGGGGTGCGACGTCGGGTCGGACGCCGGAGAGGTCGCGCGCCGGGGAGAAGCACCGGGGCAGGCGCTGGAGGCGGGGCGTCTGCGTTGGCCGAAGGGTCTAGGCCGCGGGAGTTGCTCGGATCCACGGGTGAGGGGGCGCCGACGAGTTTCGGGAAGAAGAGGGGGTTTCGTCGGGTAAAAAGTGGTAAAGAGATGAGTGAGGTAAAATTGTTCCTAAGTAGAGAAGAAAGGAAAAGAGTGTTCTGTAGGGGGAGTTGTTGAGAAAGGGGATTATAAGGAGGTGGAGAGTTGTGGTTGTGGTGAATGGGAGAGTAATGGGGAAGTTAAGAATGTGAAACGAGGGGTTGCTCTTAAGGAAAGAAGTGGGTGATGGGTTAGTGGTGTGGAGAGGAGAACGTGTAGCAAAGAGGGAAGGAAGAATAGGGTGAGGTGACTTGAACGAGTAATGGGTTACTGGTCCTTCGGGACCAGCTCAATTATATTTTATTATTATTTTTTTATTATTAATAGTTAACCAAGTCAAAAACCAGATTTAAAAGAAAATGGGATTTGGGTTTGGGCTCAGGCCTGGGTCTGGGTTCGGACTTGGGTCTGGGTCTGAAATCCAAAAGTCCATGTTATTTATTATTTTCGAAATCCTTTTCACTCAAAAATATTTAATAATAATATTAATAATAATTTTACTAATAATAATAATAATAAAACACTACTATTATTGAATTATAAAACATGGGTTTCACAATCTTCCCTCCTTAGAAAATTTCGTCCTCGAAATTAAAGGCAGGGTAGGAGAATCAAACAGATACGGGTACTACACTCGTAACTCAGGTCCAACAATAAGAATTTCCAAGGCAGTCGTGGATGAGACGGTTTAGGGACAAGTTTCATTTATGATATCATCCATGCAGAAAAATACAAAAGCGAACCAAAGTACACGAGGTTGATCAGACCATCATGCACCGGTCCTGATTAGACAATATATTAGTGGGTGCACCCAATAAAATACTGTCATGATCAAGCTTGATAAAGAGATAGCTTGCAAAACTAGGCTGACTTAGCAGCATCAGTCAAGTTTAGAACGAAAAGATAAGTAGGAGTTTAAATGATGGCTCAAAATTTGATCTTCTTCTCACCTCTGACTACGCTTGCAACTGGTTTCTCTGGCACTGAAAGGTTGAGTCCAATCTTCAGCTCTGAATTATCCAATATGGGACTCGGATCCGGAATGTAGCGTCTGAGCTGGCTCAATTTTCCTGCTCTGCTAATACTGATCGTTCCTCTGGTAGAAGAAAATCTTCACAAAAGACGCTATCTCCTTCTTCAAACTCTACTGATTGACGATGCTAACTTGGTAGTTGTTGTAAGGAAACTCTACCAATTTTAAATGATCTTCTCCAAGACCCTCCAATTTCCAAAACACAAGATCTAACATATCTTCAAGCGTCTGGATTATCTTCTTTGATTGTCCGCCGGTTTGTACTCCATAAATCCGGTAGGGGTGCCTCTTGTACAATGCTGCCAACTTCTCGGTGAATAAACTAATCTTGAAGGAAATAAAGTGTGCTGACTTAGTCAGTCGGTCCACTATAATCCAATTGGTGCCCTTCCCTCCTTGGAAACAAGGCAATCCTTTACCCAAAGTTCATTGTTATATGCTTCTACTTCCACTCCGAATTGTCCAGCGGCTGCAACAAACTTGTTGTTCTCTTGCTAAATTCCTTATGTTGACAAATTCACATCTAATCCCATACCTGGAATTGTCCTTCTTCATTCCATAGCACCAATCAATGGAGGCATATTCCGATACATCTTATTAGCTCCTGAATATATAGAATACTGCGACTGGTGCATTTCTTTCATCAACTCGTTCCTCCATTTGTCAGCCGATACGTAAAGTCTCGTACCATTCTTCAGAGTTCCACTGCTGATCAATTTAGAAACCCTCAAGTGTTCCTGCCAACACTTGATCTCTAAGCCTGCAAAGTGCCTCGTTTTGAAACTACGTCCTCTTGATTTTGTCCATCAGCCTCGAACTTCATCAACACTGAATCAGCATCCAGCTCCGTCCTTCTATCTCCAGGTAGTATAACCTCCAATCCAAGCTTCTCGACGTCTTCTAGTAGGTGCCACTCCTTGGTTAAGAACATCGCCACTGGGTATCGACTAAGTGTATCAGCGATCACATTAGCCCTACCCGGGTGGTATAGCGGGTTGATGTTGAAATCCTTCATCAGCTTCAGCCATCTTTTTTGTCTCTTATTCAACTCCTTCTGAGTGAAAACATATTTCAGACTTTTGGGGTCTATAATTATTTCCACTCCCTTTCCATAAAGATAATGTTTCCATAGCTTCAAAGCAAAGATAACCGCATTAAGCTCCAGATCATGTGTGAGGTAGTTCTTCTCATGAGTCCGTAATTGCCTAGATATGTAAGCAATTATTTTTCCATGTTATTGAAGTACGTAACCCAGTCCTTTATCAGAGGCATCATTGTAGATTGAGAAACCACCGGTTCCTGCGGGTAGCGCAAGGATTGGTGTAGTGGTAAGTCTCTTCTTCAGCTCCTCAATGCCGCATGGCAATCTTTCGTCCAGATGAACTTTTTATTCTTCCAAGTGAGCTTCGTCATCGGCTCAGCAATCTTGGCGAAATCCTTCACGAACTTCTGATAGTAGCCAGCCAAGTTCAAGAAACTTCCGAATTGAACTTGGGGTATACCACTTTTCAACATCAGCTATCTTCCATCGAAATTTCTTCTCTTGACAACATGGCCAAAAATCTACCTTGTCAAAGAAAATCCACGTTCAGATAACTTACCATAAAACTTCTTTTTCTTCAAAGTTTCCATAACTTTCCTCAGATGTTCTTCATGCTCCTCTTCAGTCTCCGAATATATCAGAATGTCACCAATAAAGATGACAACAAAACTGATCCAAATACTCATGAAAGACTCTGTTCATGAGATTTCATGAACACATTAGAAGCATTCGTCAGTCCAAACGACATGACCAAGAATTTGAACTACCCATACTTGGTGTTTGAACGCCGTCTTGGAAATGTCCTCCTTCCTGACTTTGATTTGATGGTAGTCAGATCTTAAGTCAAACTTCGAAAACACCCTAACTCCACACAAACAGATCAAACAGATCCTCGATCCGGGCAGAGGGTACTTGTTCTTTAGTGTCTGGTAATCGATGCACATCCGTTGTTCCATCCTTCCTGGGCACAAACAAGATAGGTGTTCCCTAAGGTGAAGTTCCTTCCTGAATAAATCCTAGAGCCTTCATTGATCTGGTCCTTCATCTTCTTGGCCTCCTTCGGGTTGACTCTGTAACATCCTTTAGAAATAGGGAAAGAGCCAGGGACTAGGTCAATGGTGAATTCTAGGTCTAGATCTGGGATAATCCGGGAAGACTATCAGGAAAAATATCTGCCATAAAGGTGTAACTAAGAATTTTATTCATGTGGAGAATTACAGCAAAAACTCTTATGATTGATCTAAGGTCACCCTGTTACAACAATAGACAATGCTATTCAGCAGTCCTAGGTATTAATCCTCATGGCTCTGGCTCTTGCATGAGCAGTCTCCAACTGCTTCCTCTTCTATGAACCTCGAGTCTGCATCATGCTTTATAGTAGGAGGCAGGATCTGCTGGATAGGAAGAGAGTCCCTAGGTTATGGCCTAACAGGTATTGCTGGGATAGATACTCTGGTACGATGGAAAGATAAGGGGCAATCCTTTATCCGATGTTCAGCAGATCCACATACCAAACATTTCCTCAATCTCTTGCGACAAGTATTGGCTTGGTGACCAGGCCTTTTACAGTAGTCACAAACCAATAGCTTCTTACGATATGACTGCCAGATAGTAGGGCTCCAACATCTTCTATATTCAGGGGCATTCCTCCTAGGACGAGGTTCCGCTCCAACTCGGTTTAAGATAGCTAAGGCTACATCATTGACGTTCTTCATGTCTTCTCTCGTGATATTCATCTGTTCCTGCTGGGCTTCATCTTGAGCTTTCTGGGACTCCATGATTACTTGAAATAGGGCAACCATTTGGGAGGTGTTCGCTGGTACTGGTGGAGCAACAGGAATGGGTACTTCCCTAAGGAAATGCAACTCAGTTTGAGAAGAGGTAGGAATCGCCAGTGTAGTGAAAACTTTACTGGATGCATTATGGGGACGGTCAATCAGCTGCGAGGGAATAAACCCTGGACTTGGTTGAGGAGATGGGGTATGATCCGGAGATGACACCTCATCGCCAGCAGGATTGGTCTTGTCAATAGTCATTCTCTGGAAGGTTTAGGATGCAAACATAAGCAAGGTATCCTACCAGTCTATAATCAAACAAAAATATTTATTTAATATATTTCGGTCCTATGTTGTGACAAATTAATGTTCTAGTGTTCTAATTGTTTCTAAATATGTTTTCCTAAGTTGTTGTTCAGACCTGCATGGGCCACCACTAAAAACATGTCACGACCCGATCCCAACTAATTGGGTCGGACCGGATCATGCCCAGCCTGCACGGTTGTTGAGACGGCGGCAGTAAGCTGTTCAGTAGCAGGTAACCATACAACAACACTATATTTGTCACAACTCAAAATTCGGAAATTTAAAACTTTACTAAACTTTTACAATGAAATGAAAGATACAACTTAAACCATTTTCTACATACATCAAGAAGAAAAGAAAACTCTAGGCAAACAGCTCATCAGTCTCGAAATCCTGGTCTTGGGATCGCGGAACAAAGCCTCATCAGTGATACCTAAAATATTGGGTCTCCAGTCAGGAGGGAGCAAAGTACAATTCATGCTAATTTGACAATTGAAATAATAATAGAATCATGCACTTTTAAACAGTTTTGAAAATCAACTAAGCAGTTACAGTTTTAAAACAGTTACAGTTTCTGTGATGTGAATAGGCAATGAATATGACCGGCTTGGGTTGTACAGTTGTATCATATTGATACGATATGGCTTATCCCCGTGTGTATGAGGGGTAAGCTAACACAGTCAGTATACTATTTTGGATGTGGTCATACTCATTACACTACTCCCCCAGTCCCCAATAGTTACAGTAGTTACAGTCAGTGCTCTCAGAGAGAGTTCCGTGTTGCATCGTGGTTTAAACTTGCATTAAAACGATTACTAAATAATTGTAAACTAACACAAAATGTACTTGCCTTTGTTTTATTGACTGGATTCGATTGTTGATTCCGGGTTGATGCTAGTACAGTCCTAGAAACCCTACAATTGAGAATTTGACTCAGATTCCAGGTTAACCAATCTAGCTACGCTAGTTGAAATATCTATTTGCGTCCTAGTCCAATTTTAATTCTTTAATTAACCAAACACAGAAAAATACGATTTATTGTGCGTTGATTTAATACGAGGGAAAAATGATCATTTTAACTTTGAATTTGGAAAACATCGTCGCTGCCAGATTATTTTAGAAAAACTCGGTATTTTCTATAAATATAAATATAAAACTAGTTTTCTTATTTTAGTGAGAAAACTCGTAATTTTTAATTATTAATAAACTTGTCAATTTTTAGGTGAGAAATATTAATTAATTTTTTTTATACGAAGATACTTTTTTAATCATTTTAATCGTTAAATAATAAAACTCGCAAACTAGAAAAGACAAGAAAATCTAAGCTATTACAGTTACAGACCAGCCAGCTGGGCTTATGCCCATTACAATTTATTTACATAAATTGAAATAAGACAAACCACAGTTAGTCTTAAACTGAAAATATTAAATAAATGTAAACAGAAATAAATAATAAAATAATAATAAGTCATAAGTCTCAGATATGGTCCGATCCTTATTTTGGCTAATTGCCTCAACGTCCGGGCGGGGCCGGTATCGTTTGCACTTAGCCGGGTCCATTGACCGATACGGTCGTCACCCAAAAATCAAATATCGAATAAATTCCGAAAATCATTTTAAATTCATTTTTAAATTAATTCAGGATTTACGAAAAAATCGGGCAGCATCTCCTCTATTTTTGATCAACCCAAAAACTGGGAAAATGGCACCGATAATTCCTGCAAGTCCCAAACCAGGGAAAAACCCGTATTATATATATAAAACATCCGCAGCCAATCCACAGCATAATCAGGACGACCCGAAATAATTTCGGAAGTCCGATTCCAATTCTACAAATCACAGAACGTTCCCAAAAAATTCCGGAGAACTAAAACACACCAAAAACCATTCCCGAAATATTTCGGGAATCTAAAATAACTCACAGGACTTTTTCAAAAGTCCCAGAAATTACGACGTCGCTAAAACCGAATTCCCAAAGGGAATCGGGGACCATTTCATCATCGACAAGATAATAAAAAAAATTAGCAGAACAGGGGTTATACCTCGGATTGCTCGGCTAGAGATTTCAGATGAATAATAGAAAGAAAATGGTCCAAAACAGCGAATAAATCCCTGAAGCAGCGCTGGAACCAGCGTCGTCGAAGCAACGCCGAAAAACTCAGAAACTAGGGCACGACAGGGAGGTGCTGGCCAAATAGAACTAACCAGGGGCGCTGCGACGAAGGGCAGCGTCGATCCGCGGGTTCTGACGCGGGGGAACGGACACGAGCCAGGGAACGCCGAAGGGGTTGTCGAGAGAAGCTCGACGGGGAACAGCAGGGGAAACAGCAGGGAAAAACTCGCCAAAGGGGGCAGCGAGCTAGGGCAGCAGGCCACAGGGCTGCCGGGGCGCGCTGTTGCGGTTGCCGAGGGGAGCTCGGCGGGAAGACGGGCGACGCCGGCGTCGGAGGGAGCCGACGGGACAGCGTGTCGACGGTCGGCCGTGCAAAGGGGCGGCTCCGCTGGAGTGGGTCGTTGGAGTCGGGGCTTGGCTGCGGGAAGAGGTCGGCCAGAGGGGCACGCTGGGACATAGTCGGGCGCGGGCACGGTCGGGCCAGGGGTCGTCGGCGGCGGCTCGCAGGGCGAAAGGGGGCTGGACGGTCGGCGGAGGGCGCGGGCTCCGCTGGGGTGCGGCGTCGGGTCGGACGCCGGAGAGGTCGCACGCCGGGGAGAAGTTAAGAATGTGAAACGAGGGGTTGCTCTTAAGGAAAGAAGTGGGTGATGGGTTAGTGGTGTGGAGAGGAGAACGTGTAGCAAAGAGGGAAGGAAGAATAGGGTGAGGTGACTTGAACGAGTAATGGGTTACTGGTCCTTCGGGACCAGCTCAATTATATTTTATTATTATTATTATTTTTTATTAATAGTTAAACAAGTCAAAAACCAGATTTAAAAGAAAATGGGATTTGGGTTTGGGCTCAGGCCTAGGTCTGGGTTCGGACTTGGGTCTGGGTCTGAAATCCAAAAGTCCATGTTATTTATTATTTTCGAAATCCTTTTCACTCAAAAATATTTAATAATAATATTAATAATAATTTTACTAATAATAATAATAATAAAACACTACTATTATTGAATTACAAAACATGGGTTTCACAACAGTGGTACATATCAAGTTTTTCTGAATTGTACATACGTACACTAAACGGCATCAGTGTATGTCCATACTCCAATGCGGGATCAGACCTACGACAAAGTTACATATAAAATGTACCCGTGCTCGGTAAATACATACGAAGAAAGGGGGCATGATCACGTACTCTACTAACAGTTTCCCCTTAACCCGTTGTTTAAACATGTGAGAGAGATGAAAACTGTTCTAAGCATGGTAGGGACTGAAAATAATACAATATGTGAAGATTTAACTTGCTACCCCAAGGATCAGCATTTAACATGGTTGGATCACAGTTTATTGTTATAGCAGTATGTAAAGTTTGTAGAGGTACTTGCCTTTAGCAAAGCAAGGTAGTGATAGAAATGCTATAGATGCCTGGTGACTCGTCACTGTAGAAATAATACATAAACTTAGTTTTCACACTAAGTTAAACACTAAGACACTAGTTGTGCGACACGACTTTCTGACTGGACACCTAGCCAAATGATGACTTTAGCATAGAAGACCAATGTGGGGTGACACAATACCCAAACTAACTTTCTAGGGCCTTTACACTAGTGTAGGGTGAGGTCCAATATTACAATAACTCAAATCAACACAAAACTTTGTAAGTTGTAACTACTCAATAAATAAATCAGACTGTACACTGTATTCCAACAATTTTTGAGATAAACAAAAAGCTCAATTTTACATAAAATAAAATAGCATAATGATCCTTGTTAATTATAGAAATTTATACTAATTTTTCTGGAATTTATAAACCCTCATAGATATTTATTAAAAATCAGCAAACATATGTATCCTGCAAATGAGTTCTGTTTTCCTATTTTTATAAAATGCCAAAAGTAGTTATTAAATGTTGGAAAATTATATTAAATTAGCTAAATTAACATAGTATTTGAATACTTTTTTTCTCAGATTTTTACAGCAATTTAAATATATATAAAATTTAAAAACAACAAGTAATAATTTCTGAAAAATAATTAATTAATTATTTACTATTTTGTCCACGTGTTCGAAATTGAACTGAAGTCCAGATACGGGACCCAAAGCCATGAATCAAGTCCAATATGACTTGTATAGACTTTGAATGTAGAAGACACATTTGGGCCCAAAAACCCATGCTAGGTTTGGACTTCAAATGACCATGATTAATAAAATACAGTAACTCGAATATAAATATTGAAGTATTTTAATAATATATTTTAAAGTGGTAAAATATACAAGTTATAAAATTACCTAATAAAATAACTTATGAATTTTATACATAATAATATTTGCACAAAGTTGAATTTGAAACATATATACATATACAGCAAATACCTTTATATATATACATAAATAAATAGATATTTATATATATATAATGAATATATATATAATGAATATATATATATATATATATATATATATATATATATATATATATATATATATATATATATATATATATATGAAAAATATATATATTTATATATATATATAATGAAAATATATATATATATATATATATATATATATATATATATATATATATATATATATATATATATATTATGTATATATATATATATTTATATATATATAATGAAATATATATATATATATATATATATATATATATATATATATATATATATATATATATATATATATGTATATATATATATAAATACAAATATACATAAATACAAATATATATAAATATAAATACAAATATATATATATATATATATATATATATATATATATATATATATATATATATATATATATATATATATATATATATATATACATATATATATAATAAAACAAATAAAATAAAAACAAAACAAAAAATAAACGAAAGGGGGGGCTCGAACTCGGGCTAGGGGAACAGGGGCTTAACATGGCTCGGGCTGGCCAGGGGGTCAGCTCGGGTTATGTGATAGGGTTAGGATTTTAGTTAGTTTTATTTTGAATTAGGTTAATGGGTTTTAAACCCGATAACACAGTTCAAACCCGATAACCCAGTTATTTAAAATCCGTGTCCTGACAGTTTAGGACACGGACACACGAGTCTTGTGTCCAGGGTTAGCACGACACGTAAATGCCGTGTCCATGCCCATCACTGGGTTCCTCGTATTCAGGCGAGTGCACACACATGTACACGAGACACGATACGACACACAGAGAGAGTGACACGTACGTGTCCGAGAGGCGGTGGCGTTCGGGGGCGTTGCACGGCGGAGGAGAAGTCGGGGCGGTCGAGAAAAAATGGCGCTGGGGTTGTCTTGTCGAGACGAACCGAATGGCGGTGGTCGGAGGCGACGACGACGGCTGGGGCGGCGCCTAGGGTAGATCTAGGGTTCCGACGATCGTCGGGGAAGAAAATAGGGTAGGGCGGCGCTGTGGTGGTGGTTGGGGCGGTCGTAGGGAAGTCTAGGGTTATGGTTTAGGGTGGGGGGGCTTTTATAGGGTCGAAAGTCGGTCGGATTAGGGTTTTAGATTAGGGTTAGGGTTTTGGTCGGGGTTAGCCGGAGATGGCGACAGCGCGGTGGTCGGGTGGCTGGTTAGCAGAAACCCCCTAGATTTGATAATTACAAAAAATACCCACCACCTTTAGGAAATGCAAATCCTAAATTGCAAATAGGCTCCCGCTGTTGCTTCTGTACAAATTTAATTTGCACAGACAAAATGAATATTGCAAACACTATTTAAAACAATTAAAACAATTGTAAATTGATGTTAAAATAATTTAAATAGTTACAAAATGATATATTTTGCTTTAAAAATTATTTAAAAATTCTAGAAAAATTTCTAATAATTATAATAATTTATTTTAAAGATATAAATGCTATTTAAAATTATAAAAATACTATTTTAAAATCTAGGGGCTTACAACCACTTCGGCCGGAGCCTCCTCTGGCTGGGTGTTCTGCTGTGAACGCGTTTGTACGGACATTGCTTCCTCAAGGAAGGAAGTCACCATTCGGCAAGACTTGGTCTTCTTGCCTTTACTTTTGGAGGTAGAGGGTACCCCCGGTTGAGTTAGCTCCAGAACGAGATCCGGGTGAACCCACATAATCTTCCCCTTGGTTGTTGTGAGTGGTGTGAGCCCACCCACGTTGTCACAGGTTGGTGGAAGGTTGACTACTTCCATTATCGCCTTTGGGATGGGGACGACACCATCTTGAGCTGTGGTAGGCGGTAAGGTACCGAACTGGAGCGACACCATATTGGTCGAGACTGTCTTCTCCTCGTAATCGACTGAAATGACGTTCGTATTGATCATGCACTGTATGTAGTCTTTGAGGATGTAGCAGTCTTTAGTTGGATATCCGATGAACCGATGGTAGTGACAATACCTCGGGTCGTCGACTCTGCCTACTTCGTCCGGATTCTTAGGATCGGGCAACTTGATTTTGTCGCCCTGCTTCAACATCTCGAAGAGTTGTAAGGTATCTTTATTGTTGAAGGAGTAGACCATCTTTGGCCTGGGTGCAGGAGGAGGCCTCTGAGCAGGACCTTGCATTGTGTTAGACGCATTGACAGTCAACGCCTGCTTCCCTTTTGCTTCACGGCTACTACTGCTGGTCGCAGACCGTTTCCCTTTTTCGTCAAAAGTGGGGAAGTTAACCCCCAAAAGGTGAGCATTACATGCCTTTTTCTCAGCAACTTCGGCTTCGATGATCAATGAACTCCAATCTGGCGGGGGAGTGGAGTTGAGCCAGAGCTTGATCGTGGGGATCATGTTCATGCTGCAGGATAAGATGAGTGCATGTTTCGGCATGCCCGAAGGCAACCTCATACAGGCTTATCAGAAACGCTCGATGAATTCCCGAACAGTCTCCTTCTCAGTCTGCCGCACTTCTATTGGAGGTAACATGGTCATGTCTCTCCTTCCGTCGTAGAATCGATCGAGGAAGAGGCATGTCAAGTCGTTGAAGGATGATATAGAGTTATCAGGGAGACTGCAGTACCAGTCGTAGGCAACTCCCTTCAGAGCCCCGACAAATAGGCTTGTAAGCAAGGCATCTTCTTTTGGGAGATGCCCCGTATGAGACTGGAAGTAGGTAAAGTACCGACGAGGAGATTCCTTCTCGTCGTATGGCATCAGTGTATGTGGTTTATACTTGGAATAATAAACCACCTTCTTCCACTCAAGAGGCTAGGGTTGAGGAAGCCCCAACTTCTGACGTTCTTCCTGCCTGTTTTGGGCCTCGAAGCGTTCACGCAGGTCCCTGATCATCTCGACCAAGTCTTCTGTCGAGCTGGAAGCAGGTGAAGGTGGAACGACCTGAAGTTGGATATTGGAAGGAGCTGACGCACGTGGTGCAGTGTGATGTTCTGCGCCTGAAGATACCCGTTGAGGGGGTATAGTTGAATCCCCATTGGCCCTTGGATCGGGGTTTGTGGAGACAGGTGCCCTTGCCAGAGTAGTTCGAATGTCGAATACTGCCTGGGTCAGGATCTACATGGAGGCAGAGAGAGTCTTGAAACTCCCCTAAATGGTGTCTATGTGCTGCACGATGTCCAGCACTGGTGCGTCTGATTCTACTTCATCACCACCGCCTGCCATGTAGGCTGTCATGACATGGATAGAAGTGGATGGATCGGTCGACGCTTGACTCTCGACCTCACTTTTTTGTAGATGGGCTTCTTCTTCCGAGGCCTCATGTTGGCTACCCCTAGCTACGTCGGGGTCGGTTTGTCGAAGCGCTTCTTCATCTTTGAGGGGAGGGTTGTTAGACGATTGACTACCCCCGGCTATTGCTCCCACCACGGCCTTGCTCCTCGCTCGGGTGCGTTCGTACACTCCTGGGGACGGGACCACTGTTTTATTCTTTCTCAGCTGAGTCTTGGATGCAGAGGCTGAGGAGTTGGTGGTTGTCTTTCTCACGGATGAGGAGACAACATGACAGGAAGCGATCTTGGGCTCCGTATAGTCTTTAATTGGCACTTTCTTTTCGAGGCGACGTCGAATAGGTACCTTAGTTTGTAGTCGCTGAAACATGGACTGCCTTTGTGGTGGAGCCGCTGTTTTGTAACAACAGCAATTGATGGTGACTATGGCACAGGTGTGCCCTGCGAGGGACACATCGTGCTTATTGGTCGTCTCTCCTGATCTGTATTTGTGACTAATCACATTACGTAAATCATGTTGAGAGATTTTCACTTTAACAACCCCATCAGGCGCATGGCAAGGCCAAGCACCGGGGTGGTCATGTGAATGCTGTACCCCCTGACCTGGTTCACGCGTATGAAATATGCCCAGATCATTGGTAGAGGAACAACATTTAGGGCAACTTGAGTCCACTTCATACGCGTCACCCAGGTGGGCGCATGGACTCAACATCGCAGTTGCCCAGACAAACTTGGTTCTAAACGCAGTAGATGCGCCCAAACGGGACAGGGACTTTGAGAGTCGACCTGTTTCCGGCATAGATGTGCCCGAGTCGACTCTGTACATCTTAACATCAGCAGCGCGTATGATTTTACGTGCATGCTTCTGGTTTGCTGTTGGCGTAGCACGTTTGTGGCGCATGGCCTGTGCTGCCTTAGATTTTTTGTACTAGCCCGTGAAGGCGTATAGTACTCAGAATCCAATGGTGTCTCGCCATGACAGCGAGTGAGTCTGTTGAAGACAGACGTTCTCTCCTGTGCACCAGAGCTTATGTGCTGGAGATTGGTTGTACTTTTGCTCCGTTGGCGTATCTTCTTCGACTGAAAAGAAGACGGTTGGGGAATGCAGTCGACACTGCACTTCCCAGACAGATGCATGGCACCAGTGGGCGCATCCTTGTTGCTGAGGGCATCAGCAGGAAGGGCCAGCTGCGGTGGCACGTCCCCTTCAGTGATAGTGCCAGGCATTTCCGTCTTGTGCATCCAGACTTGGCGAGTCTTCTTTGGCTTTGGCTGTCGCTTCGAAGGACTTGTGCTGCCTTCAGAGATGAATTCCTCATACGCCTGTTGATTGAGGCATACCAAAAGTGTTTTGTGGGAGGAGCCAAGTTTGATGTCATCAGATTGCGACACAACTTTCTCGTTGGAGGAGAAAGAGGTCCCCAGCAAAGTCGTCATCTTGTTTGCCATCGAAAATGCGACAAGGTTTTATTGACTAAAACTTTGGTATTTCAATTACAAACAGAACAGTATACAATATAGGACTTAGACGTAGTCCGAGGAGTACACTTTTATTTGTATCTGAGAACTGTATCGGTGGAGCGAGTGGTAATACGTTGACCCCGTTGACGAACTGACGACGATCTTGAACTCTCTGAAGGTCTAGGTTGCTCTGGATGCCGGAGCATTGCAAGGAGAAGCGGATGTTAAGTGTCTCTTCTGGCCTATATGGAGGTGCTTCTCTCTGAGTATGCACGTTTGTTCTTTTCTGTATATGTATATCCCTGTTCTGTGTCTTGGATGAAGGAATAATCCTTCTATTTATAGATAACAGACTGGCTGCTCATGCGCGCATATGTTGGATGCGCCTGGACGTGGGAACGCCATGTGGGTTATGCTGGCGGGGGCATATTTTTGATGTACCCTGAATTGAAGCTGAATCTGCTGGACTGCTGCGCTCGGCTGCGATAGAGCTGACACGTGGCAGACGCAAAAATTTGGTTGTTACTGAGATCTTGGGTGGTTAGTACCTATTCTTTGAATAGAACTGAGTCAAGGGATGCATGGCGTATGCCTGTGGATCAAAGATCTCGATTTTGGAGGAGTGTGATCTGTCAGGGTGCACCTAGGATCGGGCGCATGGAGGCGACTTAGTCTTGGAGTCATGAGAAAGTCCAGGTGCATGTCTTTTGAGGTGCATGCAGAACATTGTCTTCTATTGTTTAGGATCAGAAGTAAACCGGGGGGCGCATGACCACTTGGGCGCATACAGTCTTCTGGGCGCATGGCCACGAGGTGCATACGAATGATCGATCGGTCACATGGCAGTTGTTGCCGACCCAAGGTGTAATGATGGTGCTGTCATCAGCGGCGCTTCATTTTCTGCAAGGGCTGCTGATTGGACATTTTTGGGAGATGTATAGCCGCCCTTTGTCATTCAAGATTAAATACTTTATGGAGAGAGTTGTATTGGTTAGTGCCAATCTGGGTGCATGGCTATGGCCCGCTGGGCATATCCATGGGGAGCGCATGATATCGACAATGCATCTGCCAATGTGTCGTATCCTCTTTGGCTTGTCTGTTGAGTTCTTCTAGGCGTTAATGGTTGCTTTGAATTAGCTGAATTCGAAGAGGCAGATTCATTGGCATTAATGCAAATTCATTGTACTGAATTCGGAGAGACTGCCACTTGGCACATGGGTTTGCTCTGCCCGGCCTATAAATAGCAGTGTGAAGATAAGTTTGTTTCTCGTTTCACTTTTTTCCTCGAATGAAGATAAACTCGGTCGGTCCTCCTCCTTGGCGAGATGTTGCATTGTGGTTGCCGATCTCCTCGTTCGAAGAAGCTTTGATAATGAACTACTTCAGAAGACTGAGATGCGCCGAGTTGATATGTTCGAACCCCTTGCTGGCAGTATTCTTCTACGAAAAGACATTGAGTGTCAAGTTGAATGCATGGTTTGGGTTTGATGTGACCAACCCTCATTGTCATAGAAGAGCCCCAGGCTGGCAGATGCACCTGTACATTGATGATGAAGTGATTCGCTCTGACGGGGCAGAGTGATGCGCTGGCAGAGCAATGCTCCTGGCTGAGACGATGCGCCTGGCTGAGACATCAGAGTGATGCGCCTAGTTGAATATAGGCTGTTACAATGTCTTCAATTGGTACAATATTTTCAAGATGATGTCGGACAGGTACAGAAGGTTGCAGTCGCTGGAACACAGACTACCTTGGTAGTGGGGCCACTGTTTTGCGACAACAGCAGTTGATGGCGACCGTACCACAAGTATGTCCTATGAGGGACGAGTTGTGCATGGTGGTCGTCTCTTCCGATCTACGTCTGTGAGGGATCACATTGCGTAAATCATAACGGGAGAGTTTCATATTTACACCCCCATCAGGCGCATGGTAAGGCCAAGCACCGGGGTGGTTATGTGAATGCTGCAGCTCCTTGATCCAGTTCCAGCGCATGAAATACACCCAGATCATAAGTAGGAGAGCAACATGTATTGCAACTTGAATCCACTTCATGCACATCACCCAAGTGGGCGCATGGACTCAACATCGCAGTTGCCCAGCCGGACTTGGTTCAATACGCAGTAGATGCGCCCAAGTGGGACAGGGACTTTGAAAGTCGACTCGTTTCTAGGACATATGCACCCGAGTCGACTCTGTATAGCTTACCATCAGCATCGTGCATGATTTTGAGCGCATGCTTATGGTTTGCTATCGGCGTAGCACATTTGAGGCACATGACCTGTGCTGCCTTGGACTTCTTTGCACTAGCCCGCGAAGGCGTATAGTACTCAGAATCCAATTCTGCCTCACCATGACAGCGAGTGAAGGCGCATGGCTCGTGCTGCCTTGGATTTCTTCGTAGTAGCCCAACTTTTCCTTGCCAAGATGGCAAGTGAAGAACTTGTAGCCGATCCAAAAGAAAAAGAGGCACTGTTGCAACTTTTTGTGGCTCGAACGGGCTCCCTTTTCTTTTCCTTTTTTATTTTTGGTGCCCTTTTTCAAAGGAGGCAAAGGGGCTCTATATATAGAGTGGAATGAGACCTTTCTTCTTCTCCTTTCCGATGTGGGATTAAAAGCAATATCCCTGTTTTTTATGCTTCTACAAAAATAAATAGGCTTTTCAAATCGCCTTCGAAGCCAACAGTTTTAAAAATCTAAAAATAATGACAAAAATCTTCATGATAATAATAAAATTCAAGGCAAAAATATTTTTATTATAATAAATTAATATTTTTCCAACCATTTATTTTAGAACTAGTTTTTGAAATAACAAGATAATAGTAAAATAATGTTTATGGTTTTAAAGATAATTTATTTCAAAATATAAAAAATAGAATTAAAAAATTTAAAATTTTGGGAAGAGGAGTCACACCATCCTCCCACATGACTAGTTCTACACGAAGAACATATATTAGATAACAGTGGTTCTGGATTGGTAACTGTAAACCCTTTGGTCATTTTTCTTTTCATTTACTATCCCTTTCTTGAATTAGTTCATTTAATTGACTAGGGATCTTTACTTAAAATACCAATAAAGGAAAAGTAACTTCCTTTTATGCAAAAATGTGATTTCTCTAGGGCTTTAATGTAAATTTGGTTCTTTTAAATTCAACAGAAGCTGTAGCCGTTGATAAACCCCTATTTTGAGTTGATCTCAAATAACATATTCGACCATTCCTATTAAGTAGGATAAACCATAAGAAATTCAAATCCTTTTTTCCTTTATCTATTCTTCCTATTGATCATATCTAAACACTAGATATATATAGGGGATATGGAACCGACTACAATCCTTCCCACGAACCCGAAGCAGATCATCATCCTTGCAAGCCTTGAGGATTCCTCATCTCGAGGCTGCCTATACGTCTGTAACCTACAGGAACTCTTCGAGAGCTAAGAGCTCGAAATCTCTCTCCTTTGTAGTAGACCTTGGGTTAGGTTAGCAGCTTAGGCACCAAAGCCACGTTTACAAATATTGCTCGATACATGAAGTGATCCGTTACATATTTTTACTTTATTTTGGTTGCATCCATAACTAATTCTCCGTAAACCCTTGATATAAATTTTATAGGAGGCTAAAAGTGTGTCCCAGGGATCTCACTTACTTTATATGAGGCTGGATAACCATATATGAATTTTGAGGTCTAACCATTGAGTACAGTCATTTGTCACACTAGGAGGTAAGAGGCATGGGTTTCGCGTATCCGTCATACCTGGGGGATTGACGATAGGTATCAGTGGCATATCGTATTTTCTTTGGCGTATCAACCAACCCACTGATACCTTATTCGAGTCTCGCACATTAGTGGAAGCAGCAACATCATGGAGAAGGGTATATGGTCATGTCCCCAACCCATGTATCTCTTCCTTGATTTCAGAATATTATGCCAGAGGTTTCTGTAGGTCAGTAAAAAGGGACGAGGCCGCTAAGTAACTCTTTAGCAACTTGGTAACAGATTAATATCTTAGTGGCACGTATAACATCTTATTATCAGTTCGATACCGATGTTGTACTCGACCCTAGAATCAGATTCCATGATAGACAATTGATTTCATACTGGATACCCATTCAGATCTGGTATCAAGTCTGACTCTAGACATCGCATTTTGACTCTAGCATTGGGTTGACATCTTGGTACCAGTTACAAACTAACATGATAATTTTTATAGAGTATTCGCCCATATACTGATACATTAGCCATATATCATCTATAATTAAGTGACCAGCTAAGTTCAGGTAAGGGTACAAAGTCCTTGAGAAACAAGGAGGCATGATAGACGTAAAAGATGTATGGGATAGGAGTTGACCTGGCAGATACAGATGTCTGTATCTAGAAAGTGCGACCATGACAGATCTGTGGTAAAACTCTAGAGGGGTACACTGATGTATATAGTATGGGTGCTTCATCCTGTCATATACCAAACCACACGTGAGGACATCAGTGGTGTCAATTAGGTTAATGTGTCCATTTACCAACCTTGTATCAGCTGTACGGGAAGTATCGGTTGGGGTTGTGCCTTTTAGTATCCATCTATATCCTAAAACTTAGGCTTGGATGTGATGCGCAAGATAGGGAATATCTAATAGCAGTAGGTAGGTACCAAAGTGAGTTCAAATCTGCAAGTACATTGTGGACCTGTGTATACCAGAGTATCAGCAAAATAGAAGAGTATCAAGGATTTGGGGGACATAAGTACGAGAACTGTTGAGTAAACCCAGGGATAAGAATTAACTTAGAATTAACACCACCTTCTAATGCATACCAAAAGGGATAAGAATTAACTTAGAATTTATTCTTGAAACCTAATCAAAATAGATATTGGTTCCTAATATTTTCATCCATTAACATTGTAATTTTATAAACAGGTCATTTGGGCTTTGACTCAGTGCTTGACCCGTAGCCACAGCAGGACCACAGACAAGTATACATTGCCTTACTCTTCAGTTTTATTTACATGCATTTCCTTTCATTATCCAGTCTTTTGATTGATTATGGACATGTGCTGTTCATATTGAATACTAGTTGAGTTTGCTTCATTGATATGTAGACCTTGTTCACGATTGGCCTTGTAGTTCACACTTAGATCTGTTCTCACCCGTGCTTGATTGATTCATATCCTAGAATAAGTACGTTAAACTGAACTGCTATTTCTTTGTATCGTTTCTGGCAACCTGTGAGTCCACACACGGGACGAGGGTGTTTGCCTTGAACTAACCCGTGAGTCCACACTCGGGGCGAGGGTTAGTGATTAGTTCAAACTCGTGAGTCCACACTCGGGATGAGGGTTTGGTATTCCATTGATCTCTTGTTTACTTGTTCTTTCAGCAGTTCATTTATGCATAGTTGTTCTAGTATCCGTGTTCATTGTAATTGGTCACTTGTCAGCCTCTGTTCCTGGTTATTCCGTATTATTTTTATGCATGATAAACTGTTAGATAGGCATATTTTTACGTATCATGCTAGTCCTATGAGGACCTGATTGTAGAGGCTAAAAATTAAGCTGCACCACCTATTAAAGTGTTCGATCATCAGATGGCACCAAATCATTATATTGTGCCAAACTATCAAGTTGTGCAGCATCAGATTGCGCCAACATCTGGTTGCACAGGAGTTAGGTTGCGCGAGCACCACGTAGGGCACCTCCTCGAGAAGCTGTAACGGCATCATCATTGCCCGACAACTGACAGCAGGAAGATTAAGGAAAATCTATTAGAATCCTACGCAATGCGGCACTTAAGAAGATTTTGTCAGCATATAATTAAGTCTGACAGCTGGTTCGTGCAAGTCATTGTGTGGCACGAGAATTAATCAGTACAACACAGTTCCCTATAGTTATACTTCCCCAAAAATTAATTGTACTCTTTTACTCTTTTCTAAGTTTGTAATAAAGACTTTTTGTTCTTGCAAACAAAATGGCGACTCTGCTGGGGACGACTTTCTCCTTCGACGAGAAAGTGACAACTCAATCTGATACCGCGTCAATCGGCAAGGCGCAGAAGACCCTGGTCGTTCAAGTCGACCAGACAGCCTACGAGGCCATGATCAATGCTGGGGGTGCCAAGCGCACTGATGCCGCTGGTAAGAGCAAGACCCGTTCTGTTTGGACTCCTAAGTCCTCGACGGCACAATCCCCTGCCTCTGTGCAACTTACGCCCATCACTGCCTTGGCGCAATCTAAGGAAAATAATCTTTTGGCTAATCCCTCTACTTCTCCAATTCTGAAATCGAAGTAGACTTGGTCTCGACACACTGCTGTCCAAAACAAGGGAAAGTGTCATTTGGCCTTTACTTCCTTGGCGCATCCTGTACCTGTTCGTGCTTCTGTGCAACTTGCGCCCATCACTGCCTTGGCGCAACCTAAGGAAAATAGCATTTTGGCTAACCCCTCTACTTCTTCTATTCTGAAATTGAAGGAGACTTCGTCTCGACACACTGCTGGACAAAACAAAGGAAAGTGCCCTTTAGCCTTTTTCTCCCTTATGCAACGTGCGCATGTTTCTGCTCCGGCACAACTTGCGCATGTTCATGCTCTGGCGCAACCTACACATACTTTTGCACTTGTAACGCTCCAGTCCCAAATACTTGAGACTAGATACGTATCATGCCAGCTGTATACATACGAGTAAATATACGGCTCGTATGTATACATAAGCTGTAAATGTAGAAAGCCAAGACATGCTAAATCTCATCCATAAATATATAAAAATAAAGATAGAATCAATTTGAATAGTTATGGTACAATCGTTGGGCGGAGACAAAGTCCACTACCAACCAAATTAAATATGAAAAAATTATACAAGGAAAGAATTTAGCAACCGAGAGCAAGTGACGAGTCCAAGAGCAATCATCACGGAGAAAGGAAGACATGGCCTTAGCTAGCACACCTGCAAGAAATTATGACACACACATGGAGAGATCACCAGGTCCTCAGAGGGACGTAACAAGACACATAATATCATGTCGATAAACTGAATAAATAAAGTTCAACAGAAAAGTATGCATGAGTAAAGGTTCCTAACCATTCTATGTGATATGTACTTTGAGGACAACGTTCTACGCAGGGGCTGTAGGCTCAGCAGAGTAAATAAAGAGTGGCAGTAAGTAGCGCTCATCCGAGTCACTATCGGCCCTGGACAGAAGGTAGTGCTCATAAGAGTCACCCTCGGCCCAAAATGTGTGTAAAAATAAAATATAGCCCCTACGCTAATAACTGTCCCCTTCCCCCAATGATACTATACATGCGTCGTCTCTACGACAATGTTTAATCCTTAATAACTGCCAAGTCATCTACATAATTCTATTAGCAGTTATATCCTAACGCATGGCCTGTACGCACCAATGATCAGTCAGCACGTAAGTCCGCATCTATATGCGACTCACAACTCACACACAATCCGTGGCATATCGGGACAGTTTATGAGATGCACTAAACATACGGTGGTCCCTTAACTCTAAGTCAATTGCATAAAGTATAATAATTTACATCTATATATAGATTTGAAAGAACAACATAAAGAAAAAGCATGTATAATATTGAGCAAGAAATTAAACAGTAAAGGCAAGGTATCTTACCTGGTGTGTCGTCTGATGTGGTGCGATGATCCGACAAGTTCTGTTTTGTCCAATGGCCGAGATCGATGGGTAAGCGTCCGAAATTCACGAGAAAAGAAATGCACGATTAGTCGTGATCAAGGGGATAATCGAGGAGAATTTGTGGAGATAGATACATATATTAATTTTAGAAAATTATTTTTATAATACTTTCACATAAATACTTGAAAATATTTTATATATACAATTTGAAAAAATATCTTTTTATTAGTCAAAATATTAACATATACTTGAAAATATAATTTGGCAACTATCTTTTTGTTGGTAAAAGTACTTTTTGGTAGATCAATAGTTATTTTAGACAAAAACTCTAATCTTGTCAAAATAGGATTTTTTAGGTAAAAACTAAATTTTATTAGTCCAAAAATATTTTAAATAAATATCTAAAAATCCAGGAAAATATTTTAGAGCTACAGAGTTGTCAACGTAAATTTGGTAAAAGTTAATTATCTATTCATTAATAAACCAGAATAACAATACTATAAATAATGATAATAGTAATGATAAAATGATACTTATAACAATATAGGTAATTACTCTAAATATCATACAGTAGTTAGAAAATATAAAGCCAATGGCAATAATAATAATAATAATAATAATAATAATAATAATATACAGTAATGATAATAATAATAATAATAATAATAATAATAATAATAATAATACTGATGATATCAGTAGAAATAAAACTCTTAAAAAAACAAACTCTTACATTTCCTCCCCCCTTAATTCGATAGGTAAGAGAGGGAGAGAGGGAGAGAGAGAGCGGTGAGGGGTTTGAGAAAGGGGGAGGGTTTACCTGCGGCGAAGCGGTGCTGAGCTCCGGCGCGGTCGGCGCTCCGGCGGTGCAACGAGATGAGGGCGATCGCGACCAGGCGGAGCGCGGAGAGGGGGATCGGCGCCAGATCTGGGCGAACGAAGGCGTTGTGGCGGCGTCGAAGGTGGACGGCGCTGCTCCGGGCGGCGACTGCTCGCCTGCAGACGGCGGCGGCGGAGGGATCCCGTCGGCGGCTTCCAGCGCGCACAGAGAATTCGTCTGCGGTGGTTCTCTCCAGTGAAGGGGCGACGGCGACTGAGTAGATCGCGGCTGGCGGCCGGCGGCGCGGTCGCACATAGGGCGGGCACAGCGGCAAAGTCGCCGGTGGCTCGAGGATGGGGATGGGCTTCGATGCACGACGAGGGAAGGTGAGGATTTTCTCCTTATTTAATTTGTGTGATGATTCTTGGGTTTTGGGAGATTGGGTGGCGGTGGTGCCGGCCCGGCGGTGGCTGCGGTGGTGGATTCTGGTAATGGTGGTGGTGGCGGGTGTTGATGTCGGCTATGGTGGTTCTCAGGGGGTGGCGAAGGTGACGGTGATGGCATGATGGTTCTGTAGTGTGGGTGGAGGAGACGAGGTGCTGTTTCGGTGGGATGGTCGAAGAGTGCTGTGGTGGACGGGAAACGTGGAGGACGAAGCAGTAAACTAGGGTTAGGATTTTGTGATGTACCGTGTCGGGGTTGTCGACACGATGGATGATGTATATGTAGAATTGGAATAAGATTATGGACGAGAGAGGACATGGACACGATGCACACACGTGGTTGTGGTAGAGAATTATGGAGGAGTACCTCTCCTTTTATAGGAGGTGGGAATTTCCATTAGGATAATGATTGGGATTATTTAAATCCCAATCAGATAAAGACAATAAATTTAAATCGACGTTTTGAACTGATTTATCAAATTTTATTCAATAAAAATAAAATCCTTTTTAATTCAAAAATAATTCTTTTCCAATAGAATTTATCATAATTACTCAATTATTAAGTCCAATAAAATCTCGATTTACATTTTCATAACTATTAAAATATATTAATAATTAATTTCAAAATTCAAATTATATACATAAATCAGAATTCATTTACCTTGTATGCAAAAGAATATTTGTATGAAATATAGAAATTAAAATTACTATTTATTTTGTACCATAAATTAAATTAGCCTTTTTATAACAACTAAATAAAATGAAGTGATGCATTTAGCAATATAAGATATTTATCATATATTATTTTAAAACCTTATTTCTCCTATTTACATAAAATCTATGATCAAAATATCTTTCTAAAATATGTGCCTCGTACATATTCGTACTCAACGAGAATTTATGAAAACATGAATTGCACGCGACGTATAAATACGAAGTATATATATAAAAAAAATACTCAAATTATTAAAAAAAATTAGAAAATTTAGGGTGTTTACATCCTACCCAACTTACAAGAATTTCGTCCTCGAAATTTAGGAATAGGTAGGGTACAAGAGTTTAATGATAAGAAAGTATGAACAATTCATTTGGCGAGACAAGGGGACGATATTCAATACGAACATGCATCGCGATCTCAAGATTAAATCATGAAGATGGAATTGAATGTGGGTCGCTAGTTATCACCACGAAATAAGAAAGTTTTAGGTTTAAAGTTAATCATGATAAGGCATAGAATGAAGAGTTTAAAGGATCGACTAGATTAAGGCAATCAATTGAGAGAATATAGCTGTCTTTGTTTAGAGTTAATCATTCCCAAGTTCCAAGAGGGTCGAGATAATGGATCTAAGGTCGAGGAAAAAGTTAAATCAAGACGGGAATATAGTCAGATTAGTTGGTCAGTGGTTAACTATCCCCAAGTATATACAATTATCATGGTCATAGGAGAATGGTTTCGTCTATCTATCAATCACAAGCTTTGTCTAGAATAGTTAAAAGACGAAAGCCAACAAGAGTCCAAAGGAGATGTTTTCGGATGCCAATATGTGATTCAAAGGCGGTTGTATAATTCCAAGAGAATTATCAAGGCAGTCACGGATGAGACTCTAGGGCAAGTTTGACTATGTCTCCATCTACGTAGAATGATATACGAAAAGCGAAACAAAGTACACTTGGTTGATCAGACCATCATGCACCGGTTCTGATTAGACAATGGATTAGTGGGCGCCCACATTATACATATGTCATGATCAAGCTTGATAAAGAATAATCTTGCAAAACTAAGCTATTTTAGCATCATAGGTAGATAAAATAATAAGTAAAGGGTAAAGATAGAAGAAATCAATTAGTCCAAGATCTTATAAAATCTAAGTTTCGCCCAAAATTTGGGCCTATGCAGTCGGCTTGGTTGACTAGATAAGTTAGGGTCTCCTGAATTCTATGGTCCAAGTGAACCTATCAATGTGGTCCACAAAATATTGGTTAGGTCGTGAGGTATTCTACCCAACTTACAAGAATTAAACTAATGGTGTGATAGGTCCAGCAATCAAGATAAAATGCAAGGTTAAGCATGTAAGGAATTAAGTAGAACAAAATCATATATCGGGTCGAAAGAATTGAGTCGAGGTCGAGTCTCATCTATAGTTAAAAAGTATATTAGTTTCACGGTAGGGATTAGAGTCCAGTCTTTTTGACCAGAAAGTCGCAATATAAAATTAGAGTACAAGGAGACGTGTTTTAGTGGCACATGATATACCTACATGAAGGTGGGCTCGTGTAGGTCTTGCTTGTAAAATTTGTGGGAAGGAAAAGTCTAGTATTGTGCTCCAAATATCAAAGTCACGATAGGGTACGCCAAATGATCAAAATAGAAAGTGGGTTTTTATAAGGTACTAGTTAATGCACAAAAGTAAAAGGTTAAAGCATAAAATAAAGATAATTTGGATTCTAGTAGATCAAGGTAAAATAAGTTAGGAATACAATTTCTAGAGATATGATAGCCACTTAGATGGAGTATGAGAAAGTCACGATAAAATCTAGGTTTGATGGAATGTCGAGTGAGTCAAGATTGAGATATCTTCACATAGTTTGGCAGATGACTTAACTACACTCGAGTACATACAACTATCATGGCAATTTATGAGGAATACTTGTATCCCATTAGGGTGACTTGCTTGCTTCTTGGTCCTCTACCAATATATGATCAAATTTCAAATTTCAAGTTCCTCAACAGTTTCTCAATAAAATTTTCCAAGACACTCCGCCAAAATTTCTAATTTTCTTAAGCTGCCAAGTCTAATCAAAATTTAAATCTCTAATCAATCTCAAAATAGTCCTTGTATATCGCAAATTGAACACACTACTTTTTTTTCACCAAAATTTAAATAATCCATAATCAAGACTTTAACTCAAAATTGAAATAACTCTATAAATCATAGATCATAGGACAAAATTTGAAATTTGAATTTTCCTTCAAAGTCGATATCTTCCAAAAATTTAAACAAATTTTTTTCCATCATCTCTTCAAAATTTAATAAACTTATAAATCGTACGACTCAATTTTAAACCTCAAGCTCTCTCAAACTAAACTTTCGTCTTCTCTAGTTGTCTAAAAATCATAATTAAACTCCTTAAATAATCTCGAGATAAACTTTATAACATTACAATCCAAACTTTTAAAGTTAACCGTAAATCATGCGTCACAATATAAAAATTTAAGTTATTTCTCAATCGATTTCATATCCCTAATAAATCATAACTATTTTACCATTTCAAAAAAATTCGTAAATCAAAAATTTGTTTTCTCGATCTAGCTATCCTCTTGTGTATACCACCTTGTAATAACAAAATTCTAACTATCCTTTGAAGGCGGTATTATTCTACTACCCAACTTAAAATTAACTAATCCTTAAGATCATATCTCTAGGAAAAATAAATGCCTTTATACTCAAATATAACCCCAATGGATATTATTTGTCAATATAACCCTTCTAGCCATAGGGTTGACCAATAAGTATATAGTAGTGTAGTCATCTTTCTAACCATGTTTAAGCACGAGATGATAGGGTGTTGGTAGAAAGAGTTCAAGCAAGATGCAAAAATCAAAGGAAGCCATGGGAGTCGGAATATGAAAATTAAGGAAGGTCAAGGAAGGTGATCAAGTATGTGGATGAGATTCCTAGATCCTAATCCTATATTGCAGGCCCGTTCGGTACATTAATATAACCGAAACGGCAATCTTGACCTGCATGGACCACCACAAAAATATGTAACGCCCCAGTCCCAAATACTTGAGACTAGATACGTATCATGCCAGCTGTATACATACGAGTAAATATACGGCTCATATGTATACATAAGCTGTAAATGTAGAAAGCCAAGACATGCTAAATCTCATCCACAAATATATAATAATAAATATAGAATCAATTTGAATAGTTGTGGTACAATCGTTGGGCGGAGACAAAGTCCACTACCAACCAAATTAAATATGGAAAAATTATACAAGGAAAGAATTTAGCAAGCGAGAGCAAGTGACGAGCCCAAGGGCAATCATCACGGAGAAAGAAAGACGTGGCCTTAGCTAGCGCACCTGCAAGAAATCATGAAACACACCTGAAGAGATCACCAGGTTCTCAGAGGGACGTAACAAGACACATAATATCATGCCGATAAACTGAATAAATAACGCTCAACAGAAAAGTATGCATGAGTAAAGGTTCCTAACCATTCTATGTGATATGCACTTTGAGGACAACGTTCTACGCAGGGGCTGTAGGCTCAGCAGAGTAAATAAAGAGTGACAGTAAGTAGCGCTCATCCGAGTCACTATCGGCCCTGGACAGAAGGTAGTGCTCATAAGAGTCACCCTCGGCCCAAAATATGTGTAAAAATAAAATGTAGCCCCTACGCTAATAACTGTCCCCTCCCCCCAATGATACTATACATGCGTCGTCTCCACGACACTGTTTAATCCTTAATAACTGCCAAGTCATCTACACAATTCTATTAGCAGTTATATCCTAACGTACGGCCTGTCCGCACCAATGATCAGTCAGCACGCAAGTCCGCATCTATATGCGACTCACAACTCACACACAATCCGTGGCACATCGTGAAAGTTTATGAGATGCACTAAACATACGGTGGTCCCTTAACTCTAAGTCAATTGCATAAAGTATAATAATTTGCATCTATATATAGTTTTGAAAGAACAACATAAAGAAAAAGCATGCATAATATTGAGCAAAAAATTAAACAGTAAAGGCAAGGTGTCTTGCCTGGTGTGTCGTCTGATGTGGTACGATGATCCGACAAGTTCTATTTTGTCCAATAGCCAAGATCGATGGGTAAGCGTCCGAAATTCACGAGAAAAGAAATACGCGATTAGTCGTGATCAAGGAGATAATCGAGGAGAATTTGCGGAGATAGATACATATATTAATTTTAGAAAATTATTTTTATAATACTTTCACGTAAATACTTGAAAATATTTTATATATACAATTTGGAAAAATATCTTTTTATTAGTCAAAATATTAACATATACTTGAAACTATAATTTGTCAACTATCTTTTTGTTGGTAAAAGTACTTTTTGGTAGATCAATAGTTATTTTAGACAAAAACTCTAATCTTGTCAAAATAGGATTTTTTAGGTAGAAACTAAATTTTATTAGTCCAAAAATATTTTAAATAAATATCTAAAAATCCAGGAAAATATTTTAGAGCTACAGAGTTGTCAACGTAAATTTGGTAAAAGTTAATTATCTATTCATTAATAAACCAGAATAACAATACTATAAATAATGATAATAGTAATGATAAAAAGATACTTATGACAATATAAGTAATTACTCTAAATATGATACAGTAGTTAGAAAATATAAAGGCAATGGCAATAATAATAATAATAATAATAATAATAATAATAATAATAATAATAATAATAATATACAGTAATGATAATAATAATAAAACTAATAATAATAATAATAATAATAATAATAATAATAATATCAGTAGAAATAAAACTCTTAAAAAAAACAAACTCTTACATTTCCTCCCCCATTAATTCGATAGGTAAGAGAGGGAGAGAGAGAGAGAGAGAGAGCGGTGAGGGGTTTGAGAAAGGGAGAGGGTTTACCTGCGACGAAGCGGCACTGAGCTCCGGCGCGGTCGAAGCTCCGGCGGTGCAACGAGATGAGGGCGGTCGCGACCAGGCGGAGCGCGGAGAGGGGGATCGACGCCAGATCTGGGCGAACGAAGGCACTGGGGCGGCGTCGAAGGGGGACGGCGCTGCTCAGGGCGGCAGCTGTTCGCCTGCAAACGACGACGGCGGAGGGATCCCGTCGGCGGCTTCCAGCACGCACAGAGAATTCGTCCGCGACGGTTCTCTCCAGTGAAGGGGCGACGACGACTGAGTAGATCGCGGCTGGCTGCCGGCGGCGCGGTCGCACATAGGATGGGCGCAGCGGCAAAGTCGCCGGTGGCTCAAGGCTGGGGATGGGCTTCGACGCACGACGAGGGAAGGTGAGGATTTTCTCCTTATTTAATTTGTGTGATGATTCTTGGGTTTTAGGAGATTGGGTGGCGGTGGTGCCGGCCCGACGGTGGCTACGGTGGGGGATTCTGGTAATGGTGGTGGTGGCGGGTGTTGATGTCGGCTATGGTGGTTCTCAGGGGGTGGCAGAGGTGACGGTGATGGCATGATGGTTCTGTAATGTGGGCGGAGGAGACGAGGTGCTGTTTCGGTGGGATGGTCGAGGAATGCTATGGTGGACGGGACACGTGGAGGACGAAGCAGTAAACTAGGGTTAGGATTTTGTGATGTACCGTGTCGGTGTTGTCGACACGATGGATGATGTATATATAGAATTGGAATAAGATTATGGACGGGAGAGGACATGGACACGATGCACACACGTGATTGTGGTAGAGAATTATGGAGGAGTACCTCTCCTTTTATAGGAGGTGGAAATTTCCATTAGGATAATGATTAGGATTATTTAAATCCCAATCAGATAAAGACAATAAATTTAAATCGACTTTTTGAACTGATTTATCAAATTTAATTCAATAAAAATAAAATCCTTTTTAATTCAAAAATAATTCTTTTCCAATAGAATTTATCATAATTACTCAATTATTAAGTCCAATAAAATCTCGATTTACATTTTCGTAACTATTAAAATATATTAATAATTAATTTCGAAATTCAAATTATATACATAAATCAGAATTCATTTATCTTGTATGCAAAAGAATATTTGTATGAAATATAGAAATTAAAATTACTATTTATTTTGTACCATAAATTAAATTAGCCTTTTTATAACAACTAAATAAAATGAAGTGATGCATTTAGCAATATAAGATACTTATCATATATTATTTTAAAACCTTATTTTTCCTATTTAAATAAAATCTATGATCAAAATATCTTTCTAAAATATGTGCCTCGTACATATTCGTACTCAACGAGAATTTATGAAAACATGAATTGCACGCGACGTATAAATACGAAGTATATATATAAAAAAAATACTCAAATTATAAAAAAAAAATAGAAAATTTAGGGGGTTTACAGCACTAGCGCAATGTAAAGAGAAACACTATTTAGTGGTTCCCTCTTTGCCACCAAACCAAAAGTTTAGTGAGAAATCACTAAATCAAGGAAAACGCTCTTTAGCTTTTTTTCATTCTGCTCGAGTCGTTGACTGGGTAAAAAGTACTGCTAATTCAGATAGGAATTCTATTCTCCTTAACAGAGACAACCAAATCTCTGTCGGAAAGATGGGTTCTATTCAGAATAAACTTTTCACGCAAAAGGGTATTATGCCTACTCCAAAGAGGTCAGGGCAGGATCTACTAACCCTTTGTATTTCAAGATCCCGATAAGGTAAACTACTTGTATCTCAAGTAGATGCACAAGTAGCTCCCCTATCAGACTTGCGCACCTATGTCAACAGGTGCCAATTAGGGTCAACCTCGAGAAATCACAAGATGTATCAAGCGCAACCTGCACCAGTTGCTAACTTGCGCCAGAGGAAGATTTTTTAGGTAAAAAATCCTGAGACTTATGCTAACCAGCCTAGCACATCCTTGTACACTCAAGGTACGGAACACCTCAAGAACAGGAACCATGTCCCGAATATTGTCAAGGACTACATTCCTGCAATTTTTTCTCGTCCTGTTAGTGACCTCTGTGAACTCTTAATACAAAAGTGGAAGGTTGCAAATCCATCCCGTCCAGCAGTGGACCAACAACAATATTGCAATCAACACCATGAAGCTGTCATCAAATGCTGCTGTCAGTCAGCCAAGTGGTACGTCTTTGACCGTTTGAATTATGTTCAGACTCCTGAACCAATTCTAGTGGATGAAGATGAATTACTCTATGCTCCTGTCAACATGGCATCTCGAAGCACTGGGGGTAGAAAACGTCTAAGATGTAATGCATCCCACAATCCCAGCGAACAGTACTTAGATCGGATTCATGAATCCGATGAAGGAGTATACCAATATACTAGATCAAGAAGTCGAGAAATAATCGGTCAAAGGAATCTTCTTTCCGACCATGACATAATCGGTCAAAGGAATCTTCTTGATTATAACCAAGATTCCTTCAGTCAAAATGATTCTAACCAAGATTCTTTCCATCCTTTCCACTAGCTCATATTCGAGGGCTAGAGAAGTGACTGTTTATGCCGTCACAGAAGATCAAGATACTTCCAGTTCTAACAGTCAAGAGCAGAAAATTGCTGCTTTAGAGGCTAGTTTGAAGAACATGGCTGAGATGATGACATGCATGCATGTTGTGATTATGGCACAACATACAGTTCCACCGGTCACGAATCTGATTCCGACTCAAGAACGTGTAACAACATCAGCTTCCATCAATATTGATCGGGGGTACAGTCCCCTCATACCGCTTCCATTTCTGTGTAGGCTATTCCAAGTCAATCTGGTGCCGGGAGTGGTACCTATCATGCAGTACCCCCTCCTAACATATCAAATCAATCTAATCCTCCAAAATTAATGGAAGATACCAATAAGGCCGTAAAACTTTTACGTACTCAATTTGAAGCTTTCAAACAGAAGGATAGCCTACGGAAGCCTGGGATCAAACAGCCCTATCCCATAAAATGGAAAGAGGTCCAATTTTCTCCTAAATACAAACCCCCTACTATTATGCTGTTTGATGGCAGCACGTCTCCAAGTCAATACCTCAATCACTTTGAAGTAATGACTGATCAACTTCAACCAAATGATGCTCTTCTTACTAGAATATTTGTCGACTGTTTAGCTGGTGTAGCATATGACTGGTATCGTAGTTTACCAGATGGTTGTATAACCTCTTTCTTTGGATTCAAACAAATATTCTTGGAACGATTTTAAGAGGGAACCAATAACATGACTATGTCTGCTCTCATCAAAATCAAACAACGACATAATAAAACTACTGAACGTTTTATTGAACGGTTCTGCCGTGAAGCACTCAAAATTCCTCTCGGAACCCCAGATGCTTGGACTATAGACACTTGCAAATCAGACATGTTGCTTATAATCAACATGTGGACGGGATCAACACAATTCAATGATTGGCCTTCCTTCATAGTGAACACCAAAGCAGCAGAAGAGAGCGCTGACAAGTTCAAGCAATTAGGTATTCAAATGCCTAATCTTGACAAAGATGAACACGCTACACCAAATAATAGTGGCCGTCAAAATAATCGCAAGAGCAAGAAGACTTTGGCCATTAATCTCAAAGGCAAAGAAGCCCTAGCCATCAATGTAAATCAACCAACATCTACCCCAACAGCACCACCACAACGGGCACCACATCCAAAAGAAGAATACTCTTTTGATGAAGATGATATTATGAGTATCTTTGATTGTCTTATCAAGAGCAATAAACTTCAACTGCCAGAACCAAAATGGCTAGAGGAAGTTGGTAAGACTGACCATCCTAAATATTATGTTTACCACAGGTTTATTAGACATCCAACTCGAACGTGCTATGTGCTCAAGGGTAAAATTTAGGAGATGGTCAATTCTGGTGCAATCACTCTCCAACAAGACGAAAAAACTGTAACGACTAATATTGTCTCTTTACAGTTTGGAGATTTTCTAGTTCAACTTGTGCAAGATGGTGTCATCCCTATCCCGAGAACTACTCTAGAGATTATTAATCTTCTACCTACATGAACTGATGGTCTTGTTCCTCTGTCTACTGATAAAAGGGAAATTATATGGATCCATCCAGATTTAGTGGCAGACTTCGAAACACCATCTTCTTCCACCAAGTCTAAGAAGGCCACTAAAAATAAATTATGTTATATGATTTCATTTGGTGAACATTGTCTTCCATCTCTAACTGCTACCTTCATCCCGGTAGCAAATAATCCTTCTTCTTCTTCTTCTGCTGAGACAACATTGTCAAAATCAGAAGCCAAATACCAACCAGCTTTCTATATGTATAGTCTACAGTCTCGTGAACTAATGACAAAAATAGGATATGATCTACAAAAGGCCTCTGGTTTGAACCATAGAAAGGGATCTCATGTACCTCTTTTCCTATGTCTTTCTCACAACCAATCTCGGGTTTGTTTGGGTTACTGGACAAATTCTCCATCTTGCCAAAAGAAACCTTCCAGAAATAACATCAGGCAAAGAGTTACAATATGGTGTCCTTTGAGCCTGTATCCGAAGAAGAAGTCTTAACTGGTACCATGTCTGGAAAACCTTACCTAAGAGACTATTCAGAAGGTCAAGAAAACCCTGCTCCAGCTCTAGAGGCTCCTCAAGCACCATCTTCTCCTGCTCTTAATGTTCCATCAGCTTCATCACCTCCAATAGAGCTAACTCTTCCCAAACCGACGACAGCCGACAAAGGAAAATAACCTGTCCATTTTGATAAAGTGTTGAAGAAAAATCCAATTTTGGGACTTGAGAAGCCATATAACTTTGATATACTGGCTCAGCTGGCTAATACCCCGGCAAGATTGTCAATTTTTGAGCTATTCCGTCTTTCGAAGGAAACTCAAGAAATATTTAGTGAAGCTTTGACGCAAGCTGATACTTGTCTAGCACTTCTCAAAAAGCCAGAGAAAGAGCCTATAACATGCCTTCATTGTCATAGTGTGATGGAGCTGATGCCAAACATCACCTTTACACAAGATGATATGCTGTTGGAAGATAATCGTCGACCGACCCCTCTACTTCACGGGATATGTCGATACCATGAAGGTTGATCGCATTTTGATCTATCCTGGGTCTGCACTTAGCATCATACCAAAGACTCTACTAGATGTATTGAAGATTCCTGTACACAATCTTTCAACAACCATCACGACAATCTTGGGATTCAATTCTGGAAGAAGTGAACCATCGGGAAAGATCCGCCTGAAAGTTCAAATAGGCAATCTTTGTACAAAGGTTACTTTCTACGTAATCGATAATCATGTCTCTTACAATGCTTTGCTTGGAAGACCCTTTCTGCATGAGCATAACATTGTACCATCCACTTTACATCAATGCTTCAAATATGTGGACGTCAATGGACAAGTCCAAAACGAAGTAGCCGACCTAAATTCTTTCAGGGGCATTGAAGCGTATTTTACGGACTCTCGAAAGTACAAGGAGTAGTTCATGAAAGTTGTATTGGCGATAGATAATGAGGAAGATTAAATTCAAAAGATGTTCTCATGATCCCCATCAAAGGACGTGCTACTCGTCCCTCTTCTTCTCAGACGTTGACTATACATCTTTTCTCTCATAACAAACAGCCTCCTGCTGTAGAAAGGGAACAAAGGGAGCTCACCTCTTCTGAGCCTCTAGTTATCGACCTTCGTCGTAACAAACCTTTACCATCTCCTCCTCTGGTTATCAACCTTACTAAGCCTTCTGTTAAGGCTAAGAATCATGTTGTAAATGATGATGTACAAATCAATAAAGTAGCATCTCATTTACAGTATACTGATGTTCTTTATTATATTCGATGTTATTTAAAAATGTTAGATAACTTTGAACCACTTACCATAGGAGCATTGAAGCTTCCCAAAACGAAGTATTGCTCGAGCCAATACAGGACTCCTTCTTCTTAGTTCCTTCCAGGAAGAAAGATGAACTTCCTATACTCTTTAGTAAAGGAACAGAATAGAAGATCACGCCTGATAGTGAAGAAGAAAATCACGATAATAGAAGACTTCAACTACGTCGTTATAGTCCACAATCAAAAGATATCATTTAAAAGATGGGCTATAATTTTAAAGCTGGTTTGAATGGTGGCAAAGGAAGGCGAACTCCTATTCGTATTCTTGCTCCGAAAGGAAAATCACAACAATACTAAAGCAAAACAAAGCGGGGATTAGGTTATACTTCACCGATTCTGACTCCAGAAGCCTCCGAATTCGATGAAGAAGAACGATCTAACTCTTCTGATTCTATCTCAAGGGATTCAGACAGCAGTGTAGGACACGTCATCACGTGACTCTATCTTCCAATATGGTAACTGTCGAGTTCTCGGAAGATGACGAAGACTTTGCTGAAGCCTCTGAATCTAATCCATGGGCACAAAGGATGAGTACTCAATGGGAGCTTCGCTTTGAGCAACGTGAGCCACCTACTGAATATCAGTTAGCTCAAGTCAATATTGGAGATGAAACTTCTCTAAAACTAATATTTGTCAGTAAAAGCCTCCCTAAAGCGGATAAACATGATTTGATCCAACTCATTAGGGAATACATTGATGTATTCGCTTGGAAATATGAAGACATGTCGGGATTGGATCCTCAGATCGCTACCCACAAGCTCAACATTCTACCGAATACGAATCCAGACAAACAACAATGTTGGTTTCGACCCGAAATGATAGATGCCATAGTAGCTGAAGTCAAGAAACTTATCGCCTGCGGTTTTGTCAGAGAAGAACAACATTCGGACTGGGTGGCTAATGTTGTCCCAGTTTTGAAGAAAACAGGGAAAGTCCGGGTCTGCATCGACTTCAGAGACCTTAATGAAGCTTATCCCAAAGACGAATTCTCTCTTCCAATCACTGATGTCATGATCGACAATACTTGCAGATTTGAACATATGTCCTTTATGGATGGATTCTCAGCATATAATCAAATCAAGATGCATCCAGAAGATGAGAAATATACATCTTTTCCCACTCCGCTTGGAGTCTTTTGCTACACCGTTATGTCATTTGGTCTTAAAAACGTTGGTGCAACTTATCAGCGGGCTATGAGTACTATCTTTCGTGATCATTTATGAAAGACTGTTGAATGTTATGTTGACGATATTGCTGTCAAAAGTCGTCTAAAAGAAGACCACATTCAAGACTTGAAAACTATTTTTGATCTAATGCGCCAACATCAACTCAAGATAAATTCCACCAAGTCATTCCTGGGAGTCTCTAGTGGCAAATTTCTTGGATTTGTTATTACCTCTAAAGATATACACATTGACCCTGAGAAAATGAAAGCCATTCAAGAGATGCATCATCCACGCAACCTAAAAGAGCTACGAGGATTCCAGGGACGGCTTGCGTATATCATGAGATTCATCTCAAATCTCTCTGGACGCTGTAGACCGTTCACTCAACTTATGAAGAAATGTGTGTCTTTTATTTGGACTGAAGAATGTCAACAAGCATTTGAAGACATAAAGCAGTACTTGATGAACCCTCCAGTTCTAGTGCCTCCAGTGTCAGGAATACCCTTCCTGATGTATGTTCGAGCAATGGACCATTCCCTAGGTACTTTATTAGCTAAGAAGAATAAAGAAGGTCATGAACATGCTATCTATTACCTTAGCCGTACAATGATTGGAGCTAAGCATCGATACACTCCAGTAGAAAAAGAATGTCTAGCTAAGATGTTTGTTGTTCAAAAGACGAGACATTATATCACTGGCCAAACTATTCATGTTATTTCTAGAGTTAACCTGTCACGACCCGATCCCAAATTGTTGGGTCAAATCGGATCATGTCCAGCCTGCACCGTTGTGAGACGGCGGCAGTAATCTGTTTTATATGCAGGTATTCACAACAACATCTATACATTTGTCACAACTCAAAATACAAAAATTTTAAAACTTTTATTCAACAATTGAAAAGTACAACTGGAAATAAAAGAACTGAAATAAAGTGCTGAATTCAAAACTAACAAAACTTCAAAACAATAAAACTAGAAAAAAATGGAAACGACTAGCTAAGCGGTCGGCTCGTCGGCCTCAAGTCCTGCGTCCTCCAAGGGGGACTCTGGCAACACCACATGGTACAAAACCGGGTCATAGTAGCTATTGTACAATTGCTCAGCATCCTCAATGTCACCTAAAAATGTTGTCTCCAGTCCGGAGGGAGCAAGTACGAATATGTATCTCATATTTCAAGTAATAATGGAAAAGTGCATGCTAAACAGTTGAAACAATATTTTCCAGTAATTCTATAATTAAAAATAATGTGATTTGAATGTGTAATCGTCTATGAACGGCTTGGGTTATACAATAGCGTCCTAGCGACGCGATACGGCTTATCCCCGTGTGTAAGAGGGGTAAGCTCGCACAATCATAAAATATGGGGGGTATTGGCCATAAACGTTACACTATTCTCCCAATCCCCACAATCAATATCAATTAATATCTGAACCCTAGGAGAGGGTTCCGTGTAGCAATGTGGTTTAAACATGCAGCTTGATAATTACTAAATAAAATATAAGAAAACATAACCGTAACTTGCCTCTGTTAATTGACTGGATCGAGAAAGTCGGTACCGAGGAGGATGTCAAGTTCGTCTCCGAGATCCTACAGTTGAGAATCTTAGCTTAGAACCATAATGAAACCATTCTAGGTGTGCTAGTTACAATCTCTAGAAGTAGACCCTAGTTGGATTTTAGGTTTATTAATTAATCTACCGAAAATCGTCTAACGTCGCAATCTACGTTCATTATTATTTTTAATTAAATAAGTCGGTTATTGATTAATTGGAAAAATGGCAATTACCGATTAATTTGGCAAAACTTTGTATTTTAAAAAATATATATAAAACTATATTTTCCTTTTAGTGATAAAACATGGACTTCGTTATCTTACCAATATTTTATTCAAGTTAATTTTATCGTGAAAAAACTTATTAATTTTATACAAAATAATTAATACCTATATTATAATTACGCGTCTAATAACGAAAACCAACTCAGAAAAGAAAGTAAAAACCTAGACTACACAATACAGGGTCACAGCGAAATAAAATAGAAAACTGGGCTTATGCCCTTTACAAATTTTTACATAAAATAATTAATCATCTAGGCGAGCTCTGAGTGCCGTGAACGGTCCAAACAGTAGGCTGAAGCCCTGCACCAAAAATACTAACAGCAGTACCAGTTCTAAAAATAAAAATAAATATAAATATAGTTGTAAAAATGCGTCTCAGACTTGGTCCCAATGTCATGTTGCTGGCTAGCGCCTCAACGTACAGAAACCCTGTAGCGTTTGCGCTTCGCCGAGGCTCATTCGACCGATATGGTCGTCGCCTAACTGGTGATACAAAAATCCATAAAATCCAAAAACCAGCAAATCTAATCTATAAATCATTTGCAAAGACCGGTTTTCTTTAAAAAATAGGTTTTACTCAAATTGCTAATTTTATATGAAAATCCCTTTAAAAATATTTCCTGAAAATTTGGACAAGATTTTCTCTATAATCGGGACAACCCAATCCTTGAAAAATACTAACCCAACATCAATGACTGTGCCCAAACCAAGGAACACCAAAATCCCACTAACAGTAATTATCCAACCCGAAAACACATCAAAATTATATATAGCCCAAAACCACAGAATAATCCCAGAATAAATTCAGAAATCCCGAAATAAAGTTCGGGAAACCGAAAGCCACAGAACCGAATCATTCTGAAATGGCATTCCAAAATTCCGAAACTACAATCGCCTAAACCGAATCCCATAATAGGATCGGAGACCGTACCATCATCGACACTAAGGTAGGGACACGGGGACACGAGATATACCTTGGGTTGCTCGGCTAGAGCTCTCAGATGATAAAAGGAAAAGAAAACCACGTTCCTGCGGACTTGCGAAAGTCCCAAACTCACGGACAGCAGCAAAAATTGTCGAAACAGCGCTGGACAGCGCTGTTGGAACAGCGGGGCGCGCGCGGGCTGAGCGCTCGGCCTGGGGTGGCCAGAGCGGGGTCGGGGGTCGCCGGACAGTGGCCGAGAGGCGCGGCCGAAGGAGACGCGACCGAGGAAGGCGCTGGACGGGGGTTTGCGGTCGGGGAGACCGGAGGCCGAGGGGTCGGCCGACCGGAGCGGTACGGGGCGGTCAGAAGGGCGCCGGACAGGGCTTGCCGTGCTGGGGTCGGCACACGGGGGTGCACGCCGATCGCGGGTCATCCGGAGGACGCTGCTGGCGGGGCGCGGGAACAGGGCAGCCAGCGGGCGGTGGGCCTTGGAGGCCGCAGGGTGCCGGGGCGGCCGAGCAGGGCGGACGCACGGAGCCGGAGGCGAGCCGAGCGGGCGGTCGTGCGGCGCCGAAGGCGGGCCGAGCTGGGCAGTTTGACGGAGGGACGCGCGGACGACGGAAACCGGCCGGGGGCTCGGCACGGCTAGGGCTCGGATGAGCCCTGGAGAGTGTGTTGGGAAAGGGCTTGAGAGTTAGGAAAAAATGAGAACGAGGAAGAGAGAGAGCTGGGGGTGGATTATTAAAGGAGAAGGAATAGGGAGAGATGTGGAGATGAGTAGTTTTAGGAACAAAAAGAGGGGAACTTGGTCCAACGTGGGGGAGGAAAGCCAGGTCGTGGGGGTTGGGGGATCGGGTCGGTTCGGATGGATTCGGGTTTCGGGTCGGGTAGTGTTAGGATTTGTTTTTTTTTTCATCATAGATATATATACATATTAAAAGGTTTTATGGATGGATTCGGAAATGGGATTGGGTTTAGGCTCGGGGTCGGGTTGGCAAACAAGATCCACGTCATTTCATATTTTGAAAAATAGTTTCAAACCAGCAATAGTAACAATAATAAATATAATAATCTAGCACAGTCAAATCAATCGACAAAGTATAATTAAATCCAAAAAAAATTCGGTAATCCCGAAATGCGGGTTTTACATAACCCTCTCTGGGACCTGATGAAAAAGCCCAGTACACTCAATTCCAGGCTTGCAACATGGGCCATATTGTTAGCACAATATGATATGATTTATGTTCCTCAAAAGTCTGTTAAAGGTCCAGCCCTTATTGACTTTCTGGTAGCTCATCCAATTTCCGAAACGTTTAAACTCTACGACGAGATTCCAGATAAAACTTTAGAGTCCAACATGATTTAAGAAGAAACTCTTACATGGCGTCTATTTTTTGATGGTGCATCCAAAATTGGACCAAAAGGTTCTATTGTTGCTGGAGTTGGAATCGTCCTCGTTTCACCAGAAGGGTTAGCTATTCAAAGAGCTTATTCTTTAGATGAGTCGTGTTCCAATAATGTGGCTGAATACAACGCTCTGCTTATTGGTCTCCAATTGGCTAAACAATTAGATATTGAGTATCTTGAAGTTTACGGAGACTCCAAACTGATTGTCAATCAAGTTAGAGGTACATACGAAGTTCGACATCAAGATCTGATTCCATATCATGATGCAGCGATCAGGAAGGCTACCTCATTCAAAGGCTTCTTCATCGAGCATGTACGCCGAGTGTGTAACTCGGAAGTTGATGCACTCGCTAATCTTGCAACAGTATTAGCAATTATAGTAAGAAGGTAACAAATGATTGTCATCACTAATAGAGAGTTATTTTGTGTCGAGAATAACTTAAATATTGAAGTTAACAAACTAAACATGGAATTCAACAATTCAGTTGAAATTTCTGCCGTCAGTGAAGATTGGAGGAATCCTTTTATAGACTTCGTGGTCCATGATATCCAACCCGAAGATCCTAAGGAGGCTACAACAATTTATCGGTGGTCACTCAGATTTTATTATAATCAAGCTACAAAGATACTCTACCGACGAACGTTTGATGGTTTACTCCTACGCTGTCTTGCGGGAGAAGAAGAAAAACAAATACTTCGTGAAGCTCATGACGGTGTTTGTGGCGCACATCAACCTGGTCCTAAATTTCAGAATCGTATTCGCCGTATGGACTAATATTGGCCCTCGATGATATCTGATGCAATCGAGTATGCAAGGAAGGGCCGAGCATGTCAAATCCATGCTGACTTTATCCATCAACCATTAGAATTTCTTCACCCGACGGCAGCATCTTGGCCCTTTGAAGCTTGGGACATGAATGTCATCGGTCCTATCAACCCTCCCTCGTCTCGAGGACATCTGTTCATATTAGCTATAACTGATTATTTCTCAAAGTGGGCTGAAGCTATACCTCTAACTGAGGTCAAGACAAGCAGTATTATTAATTTTATTAAGCATCATGTGATCTACCGATTCGGTGTTCCTCGGCGAATCATTCATGATAATGGGCGATAATTCATCAGTCAAAAGTTCACTCGATTCTGCGATGACAACATGATCAATAATATTGCTTCTACTGCTTAAAATCCTGCAGGTAACAGGTTGGCAGAAGCATTTAACAAGACCATCATCAAACTCCTCAAGAAGTTTATTTCTACTAAAAAACGAAACTGGAGTGAAAAGCTTGGAGAATGTTTGTGGGCATACCGTACTACTATACGTACTCCTACAGGCTGCACACCTTTCTTATTGGTATATGGATGCGAGGCCATCTTACCATTGGAAATTTATATCCATTCCCTAAGGATTGCCATTGCCAATGAACTCACAACCGAAAACAATGATCGTCTGAGACTTCAGGAGCTTGAAGCGCTTGACGAGAAACGGCTCCTAGTTCTAACCGTCAGACGTCCTATGACTATGACGCATATGAGCAAAGACAAATTCGAAGCGAAGTGGGAAGGACCCTACATTGTAAGCAAAGTCTTTTTCCAACGGAGCTTATCAATTGACTGGTATGGATGGTCAAGTCGCCATGATGCCTATCAATGGCAAGTTTCTTAAAAAATATTATGTTTAAAGACAAAGAGATGTCAACACAGAGACTCAGAACATAAATAAAATTTTTTTTATTGCATAATTCAGATGGAAGGAAATACATAAAATTAACGAGGACCAGAGCCCTCCTGATCGAAGATAAATTTTGCAAGGAGCTTGAATACATTATTCTTGGACGACACCAACAATTCACATGCAGCTTTTCTCAGAGCTTATTCTTTGACAGTACTTCCAGGCTCCACCAGTTTTGCGAGAATGTCCTGCTTTCGTCCAGGGACAGCTGAGCTTTCTTCGACTTCTGGCTGAGTAGGCGGTGGAGGCTCGTCGGAAGGAGTGTTGAGAGCAGCTTCGATCTTCGGGATGACTTTCGTCTCCTTAGGCATATCTTCTGAAGACATTTGCAAATGAGAGAAAAGGGGTGAATGATGCTCTCAGAAAAGTTTTACACTATTTATAGACGAAAAAGCCAAACATTCTGTCTTGAGAACCAAAGCAACCTTTCTTCGAAAATGCATGTTCTTTCATTTCAGTTCTTCTGAATATGTCTCCGTTTATTGTCTATCTCGAGAACTGAAGCGATCTTTCCTTGAAAAGGTATGCTTATTCGTCAGTCTTTTTATCTCTACTTCATTTCGTGAATGGGCCTACATTTATTATCGTTTATTTACTTTTTCGTAAATAAAGCCACAAGAAAATAAAAACTCAAAATCCCCAGTGGAGTCTATCCAAATCATCAATTTCGTCTTTTGAAACTCAGCTGTTTTAAAAGATGTCTTTTTTATGATAAATCCGTATTATCACAAATATTGTCTTTTTATACACGATATTATGTCTTTAAGTCCCAGCGGACTTGAAGATCATTTATAAAAAAAATGAGTTCACATCCACATTACCTCTGGATTCTATTTTCTATATCATCACATCAAATCAAATCATAAAGAAGAGAAAATTATTCATTATTCCTTCTTTAAAAACATAGATACATCTTAATGAAAATCTATTACATCACGGATTTTCATTCTAAATTTAACAAATAAAGGTCTATTACATCTTTGGATCTTCTTGTTGGTACCAGTTCCTTGTCGATTCGACCTGAAGCAGCGAACAAGGCAACGAAATCAACTTTGGTCTTCTCTCTCAGAAAGACGAGAGGAGAACCACAGAGTGTAGCAGCTCGAAGAAACGTTGCTGTCAATACAACTGGTGGATAAGAGAGGACCCTTCATGAGAATGTAGGAATGAGATCACCCTCGTGATACGATTCCTAATTCTGTGTCTCCACCGTCCAACTCTCATGTATAAATGTCCTTTCTACCATTTCGAGGAAGCCCTTTTAAGCATAAAGAGTTCTGAGCTCTCTGATGTGTGTGTCAAAGTGGTTCAACTTCATAGCATCCAAGATCACCGTTGTCGGTTCTGGAAATTTTCGTCAGTTGGTCCCCTGCAAACATCAGAAAGAAGAAGAAAATACAGTAAATATTCTTTTCTTATCGCAATTATTCATGTGCAATTGAAACTGAAATGTTATGTGCGTCTATAGGCACATATTTTGGGAAAAAACACCACGTGGTATTCGAAAGTTGATGTCGTCAGAACCAAGAAAGTACGGCATATATCAAGACAGTAACACAACAAAGCTCATATATGCCCAAAATCGAGACGTATCAACACAGTTATGCGACAAAAGTTCAAATGTGCCAGGATTTATAAAGTTAAACTGTTTTTTATTTTATAATGAAAAAGAGACATACACTAAAAGGCACTATGGCTATTATGTAAAAATGACGATCTTATGTTACGTCATTTCTTCTTCCCACCATCAGCCTGGCGCAATACAATGCTCAACTTCTCTATATAGTGGATCCCCGAGTGATACATCAGACGGAGGAATCCTTCCCTCTGTTCCAGTGCGCCACGATATTCGAAAGACGATGGCCCACCTTGGGAACGAGCGAAGACTGCTGGGGTCGGGCCAAAGCAGTTCAGAAAGTTCTTCGCCCTCAGAGACGGGTTGGCTTCCAGCAGATACGCCGTAGGCGCAGAATTCGACTTCCCTTCAGAAGCCTCGCCATCGACAGCGAGGTTCACCTTTTTCATCATGCTCTTCTTGGGTGCCATGAGAGTAGTGAATGAAGATGAAGGATTGCAACCTCATACCTATATATATTCAGTGAAGGTCAGCTCCCGTTGACTCTTTGTCTTCCCAATAAATGGGCACGTATCACTTAACAAGGAAAAAAGGAAAAAGACGTTTCGAAAAAAAGCGCCCCATAAATAGGTTCATCGTTTGGAAAGAACCAAGTATTTAATACTCTTTTTAGTCAGGTTGTGCGACTTTCATATTGTGTCGCACTCAGCTTACACAGCCATCAGGTTGCACAACAATCCTGTTATGCCACATCTTACCGCATAATACGTCAAAATTGTGCCTAAAATACAACACAGATTTCGAAGCATCGCACAACATGGGTCGACAGTAACCAAACCCTAAAAAGGGAGGCACAAGTTATGAGTTGTGCCCCACTCTAAAAAGAGTGGATGCACGACGTTAGGAGCCGGCCAAAACCTAAATAGGGTGATCGATGATCGGGTCTATGATTAAGTGCTTACCTTCTATGGCCGGGTTAACAGTCTCTTGTTGTGACGAAGACAAAATGTATTGATACACACGTTGTTGCATTTTGCATAATGAAGCACGAGATGCAGGCTCGACGAAGTCCTTTCCTTTCTTAACATCGAATCTCCTGGGTGCCATTAGGGTTTATCGAAGAAGCTTCTGAATCGGAAAGAAAAAGAGACAGAGTGGTCAAAGGAGATCATGAAGAAGAGAAGGAGGTAGGGTTTCGAGAAAGTTATGTTAGTGAAAAATGAAAGGCACAGAGTGTACGGCTATTTATAGGCCAAACAGTTACGCAATACATGTTGAAGAATCGGCCCAGAGTTGACTGGTGCAACACAGATAGTAAACTAGCGCAATCTAAACAAAACTAGTATAATTCAAAGTATTTCAAAACTTTGAAGTATTTTCAAGTTTCGAAAACTTTGAAGGGGGTCTTGTAAAGGCTAAAAATTAAGCTGCGCCACCTATTAAAGTGTTCGATCATCAGATGGTGCCAAATTATTATATTGCGTTAAACCATCAAGTTGCGCATGTCACGATCCGCACCCTAGGTAGGGGCACAAGTGCGTAACAGCGCCGAACCTACTCCGTAAAAACGGCGTAGAACGTTGTAGGTATGCTAGCTAACAAACATTATATAATAACCTGTCATCTCCGTACAGAGGATATAATATGAAATACTGATAAACTCAATCACAATCTAGTAGGAAGAATCATGGCACGAAATTAAGATAGATATAAATCGCAAAGTGCAATATCCAGCTCAATAGAGAGAAAGAGAGTCACAAAGTAATATAGTTATACAAATCCCAATATCATAAGCATAAGTAACAAGCTGGAGACAATGTCCAATCCAAAATCTACTCTAACTAAACTAAAGCTAGAGGCTCGTCGGGCGGAGCTAAGCCCTGTTAAACCAAGGTCTCCAAGTCTATGTCCACTACGTCATCCGGATCGTAGTAGGTACATCAATCCTTCTCACCATCATCTATAATATTTTGTCAACATATCCAGTCAGGATGGTACGAGCACACTCAACTAACAACAGTTCACAAGATATGACAAAAGCTACAAGACTGTAAATAGAGAGTATATACAAGAAATCATGGAATGTACATGTGAGTATCATGGTAAGGTAAGCTGTAAATCTAGAGCTAGAACAAGGTAAGTAAAACTGATCATGGCATGTACAAGAATCAAGAATCATCTATCTAGGTGTGTGAGTACTAGCTACAACATGTGGCCGGCTTGGAAACTTATACAATAGTAACAGGCGTGGCTAATCATACGTGGAATGTATGATCAACACTCACAATCAATCGATACACAATGGGTGCATAATAAAAATTGATCACATATCTACACTAATACTCTCCCGCCCCCGACTGGTAGAGTGGATCCAAGTAAGACACGTTACGACACGGAATTTTGCAAAAGGGAGCAAGTCTCCTCGAAAATTGGTATCCATATACTGCACAAGAACTACAAGGGGCTTGCACAAGATATACCAAGATAACAAGGAATAACATCTCCTGTCGGGATCAATATAAAGATTTGGAAGTAATATCAAGTCATACTAAGTCAAACTAGGTCAAGGCACGTCAAACTAAGTCAAACTAGGTCAAACAAAATCAACCTAGATTATACAGAGTCAATCTAAGTCATACTAGGCCTAACAAAGTCTAACTAGGTCGATTTAAGTCTAAGGTTGACTTACAGTTCACTTTTGGTCAACTGATTAACTCTGGTCAACCCTTGGTCAACTCTAGGTCAACTCTAGGTCAAAATTGACTAACATTGACTAACAGTTGACTTTGGGTCAACTGGTCAAGTTCGATAAAGTTCTAGTCAATTTTAGGCTACGGTTGACTTCTGGTTGACTTTTGGTCAAAATAGTCAACCGTGGCCAACTAGGGTCAAAACTAGTGTAAGTCCACTGTTCCTAACCATTACCAATCATAAAATCCTAATTATAACTATATCTTAAAGAAGTAAACTCATATGTTAGAAAATATGTATTACCTTAACATACCCTTTCTTATCCTTCTAAGGTAATCCCATTGCCTTAGCTTCTAACTCCAACTCTAGACTTTTCTACCCTCATTCTAAGTATTTTTCTACTCTCTAATATGCTATTCTAACCTTCTCCTAGTATCTTGATACCGTATCATAGTATCTTGATAACTCAAAGTCCAAAAAGGTAAATCTCATATTACCTTAACGTAAATGAGTAACATGAGATACCAATTTGGTATCTAAAGGATACCACACAAATCTAAACTCTAACCATTATCTAAATCTAACTTGTATTCTAACATAATACTTACCTCAATAGCTAACTTCTAACTAACATGAAAATCTAACTCACTTAGATAGCTAACTAATTCTAACTTATATCCAATCTAACTTGTATCAAAACTCTAACTATACTAACTTCTAAAACTAACCAAATATTCTAACTCCCATACAAAACTAACTTCTAACCAAAACTAAACTCACTCACACATACTCGCCAAAAATAAACATATTAGGAAGGAAAGGGGGTTATATATTGGTACATATTGTTGGCACATTTTATTTTGATATATTAACAGCATCTTCGTAGTTTAGTTTTCTATGTCTTCAGATTCATATCTTCTCAGAAGCTCTACTACATAAAGACTATCCTTTCAAGTGCTACCATCCATTGTATTAAAGACTGAAGCAGATACAACGCTCCTTGCATAGACGGCTTCCTATACTGCTTAAAGTTTTCGAGTCTGTACAAGGTCTAGGTATATCTGTAAATACTTAAGGTTGGATGACAAACTAAAAGCATAATTCAAAAATCAATATCTTACAGAGCAGCACACCGGCGGTATACCGTTTTCGTTGTCCACAAAGTTTCTGTGATAAATTATCGGCATACCGACGGTATACCGTTTTGTGGACCACAAAACGTTCTGTGATAAAACGTTGGCATACCGACGGTATGCTCCGGCATACCGGCAGTATACCGTTTTGTTTGCCTGAAAACGTTCTGTGATAAAACGTCGGTATACCGACGGTATACCGCGGCATACCGACGGTATACCGGCTTACAAATATTTGATTTTTGAATTGCTCTGATTAGTATTAATGGCCGCATTTAATGCTCTCAACGGATATTAATATGACCGTTACTATTTGACCGGTATAGCGATGGTATGCCGCTGCATACCGACGGTATGCCTGTCTGGCTGTATCCTGAGCATTAATTGCCACCAACTCTTGGTTTCTCTATAAATGAAAGCCTTCTCTCTTGAGGCTTTCACCAACTCTTGCCATAAATTTTCCAAAACAACCAAGAGCTCCACCATTAATACTCTACCAAGCTTTTAAATTATCATCCTCTCCCAAAGTGCTAGAGTATTTAAGAGTTGTAATTTTTGATCTTCACGTGTTAGAAGATCAACAAGTTCTCTTCTCATTTGTTTGAAGTTGGCGAGCCTTCGTAAGAAAACTCGTGTGTTGAAGTTGGCGAGTCTTCGAATCCAAACTCGTGTTGAAGTTGGCGAGTTCTTCGGATCCAAACTCGTGTGTACTATTTGATTAAATAGTGGATTTAAGCCGGAGAGAGTTCCGGGACTGGATTGCCTCAAGCGAGGATACCATGATACATCTTGTGTTTGATCTTCTCTTTACTTTTATTTGTCATATATTGCATCTGTTGCTCTAGTTATTTTTTATTTCCCTATTCACCCCCCTCTAGGGTTCTACAATTGGTATCAGAGCTTTGTTCTCTTGATTTGGATTTACACCCTTTGAGTGATCTATGGCCACTAGCCCTAGTATCAACACCTTCCACAATGAAGGACACTCCACAAATAGGCCTCCCCTATTTGATGGAACCAACTACAACTACTGGAAGAATAGGATGAGCATTTATCTGAAGTCCATAGATTTCGATTTATGGGATTGTGTGATAAATGGTCTTCCTACTCCTTCCAGAGTTATTGAGGATGTTGCTTCTGACACCCTTAGGGACACACTTACTGAAAACACCAAGAAGCTTGTGAGTCGAGATGCCAAGGCTATGAACGCTCTTTTTTATGCTCTCGACAGTAGTGAATTCAACCGAATCTCTACTTGTAAGACTTCCAATGAGATTTGGAAGTTACTTGAAGTCACACACGAGGGTACTTCACAAGTGAAGGAATCCAAGATTAGTAGACTCACGCAAGAATATGAGTCCTTTAAGATGAAGCATAATAAATCTATTACTTGCATGTTTACTCGTTTTGGTGATATTATTAATCCTCTCTCTTCTCTTGGTAAGGAATATCCTGCTCATGAAAAGATCAAAAAATTCTTAGAGGATTGACAAAAGTTTGGAGTCCTAAAGCTACCGCAATCATTAAGGGGAACGACCTGACAGTCATGAACCTTGAGACCCTCATGGGTAAGCTAATGACTCATGAACTCGATATGAAGGATCAAGAGGAATCCTCCATACAAGAGAAGGAGAAGGAGAAGACCAAAGAGAAGGAGAAGTCTCTTGCTCTCAAAGTTACAAAGTCCTACTCCAAGGATAGCTCCGACGACAATGAGTCGGACGATGATGAAAAAATAGCTCTCACAGCTAAGCACTTCTGAAAGTTCCTCAAATTTAACAAAGCCAGCCACTTCAGACGGGACAATGAGAAAGATCCGGCGTGTTATCAATACAGAAGACCCGGACACATCAAGAGGGACTGTCCGATGATAAGAAAAGACTCAAGCAAGTACAAGAAGCCTAGCAAGGGAAGCTCATCCTTCAGAAAATTTGCCAACACAAATATTTGGTGTGAGAGTGACGCAAGCGACTCCGACAACAACAAAGAGTGCAAACACAATGCCAACGTTTGTCTCATGGCAACCGATGAGGTACTTTATGATCTCTCCTTAAATACTCTTACTTATGATGACTTGGAGAAAGCTATCCTTGAATTGCATGAAGAGCACAAAGGTGTTAGGAACAAATATAAGAAATCTCTAAAAGAGGTTGATGCTCTTCAACTTGAAGTAGAAAGACTCTCAAGCATCATTGTTGATGTAAAGAAAAAATCTCCTGCTTCTGACACGGATGAAATAGTGTCTTTGCGACTCAAGTTTCAAGAATCTCTTGTCACCATCAAGAAAAAGGATGATGATATTCAATCCATGAGAAGAGCTTATGAATTTGCTATGCATAAAGTTCAAGATGCTAATAGGAGAGAGTATGATACTTCTATTAAGTATAATGATCTTCTTGTACAGAGTAAGAAAGTAGGTAATAAGAACACTACTCACATGCATACTCCAAGACACCTCTACACTCATCACAATGCTAGGCATACTTCTAACATGAACACTACAAACAAATCCTTTTCTAACACAAGAAAATGACCATTTGTTAAGAAAAATACTTCACATCATGCTTTTTATTATCATCATCATAATACTAATGTTAGAACTCCTCGTACTAGAGATTCACATATACATGATTCTCACACATCTTCTTCTAAATCCTCTATAATTTGCAATTACTGTGGCTAGCTTGGACATACGACCAAGTATTGTCATACAAGAAAACTTGTTGATAAGAAAGTTTTTAAGTGGGTTCCTAAGACTAACACTCAAGGACCCATACGATCATGGGTACCAGAATGTTCATCTTCAACTTATGTTGTAGGTGAAGAGTCCTTCTCATGCTAGAAGCAAGTGGATTCTCGATAGCGGTTGTTCACGGCACATGACCGGGGATGCTTCATTATTTACAACGCTATCGATGAAGAAGGAAGGACACGTCTCCTTTGGTAACAATCTTAAAGGTCACATTATAGGAAATGGTAATATAGGTTCCCCTCCTTATCCTTGTATTAAGAATATGTGTCTTGTTACTAATCTTAAACACAATCTTCTTAGTATTAGTCATCTTACCGATAATGGTTATGATATCAAGTTTGTTAAGCTTAAATGCTTCATTACCGATAGTTCAAATGGATCTATTGTTTATGAAGGCATTAGAGAAAACAATATCTATGTTTTATATCTTGTCGAAGATACTAACAATGACAGGTACTTAGTTGCTAAGAACGATGAGAGTTGTCTTTGGCACATGAGGCTCGGACACGCCAACATGGATACCATCTCTTGTCTTGCTACCAAGAAGCTCGTAAGAGGACTCCCAAGTATCCCGTTCAAAAAGGATATGGTGTGTGAAGAATGCGAGAAGAGTAAGTTAACAAAGTCATCCTTCAAATCAATCAACTCTGTGAGTACTTCTAGACCTCTTCAACTTATTCATATGGATCTTTTTGGTCCTAGTAGAGTTGCTAGCCTTGGAGGCAAGCTTTATGCTTTTGTTTTGGTTGATGATTTTTCGAGATTTACTTGGGTTATTTTTCTTGCTTGCAAAAGTGATACTTTTTTGTGAGTTTGTTGCTTTTTGTAAACGTGTTCAAAATAAAAAAGGTTTTTCTATTAACAAGATTAGAAGTGATCATGGAGGAGAATTTGACAATGCCGATTTCAAAAGTTTTTGTGAAAAGAATGGTTTTGGACATGATTTTGCTTGTCCACGTACTCCTCAACAAAATGGTGTTGTGGAGAGAAAGAATAGAACCCTTGACGATATGGCCCGGGTTATGTTAAACCAATATAAGCTACCCCAATATTTTTGGGCGGAAGCCGTTAACACGGCATGTCATGTTATAAATACGGTCTTGATTAGACCTATTTCTAAGAAGACTCCTTATGAGCTTTGGTTTGACAAAATTCCCTCTATTGATTATTTTAAAGTTTTTGGTTGTAATTGTTTTATTTTGAATACCAAGGATAACCTAGGCAAGTTTGAAGAAAAAGCCTATGAAGGAATATTCCTTGGATACTCTACTCATAGTAAAGGTTTTTGTGTTTTTAATAAAAGAAGTCTTGTTGTCGAAGAGTCAATCAATGTCTCTTTTAATGAACTTAACTCTTCTACATTCTCTTCTTCCGATGATGTTGATGACATCTCGTTTGGGTTGGAGAACTCCTCTATTGGAGATCGTCCTTCTTTATCTAACAATGAAGTTGTGACTCCAACAAAAGAGTCTCCTCCTCTCGAGCCTCCTCAAAAGATCTCCCAAAAGAATGGAGATTTGTCACCAATCATCCTAAGGAACTTATCATTGGGGATCCTTCCTCCAGTGTTAGCACTAGATCCTCAACTCGTGATATTTGTGCAAACGTGGCTTTTATATCTCAAATAGAGCCTAAAAATGTTAATGATGCTTTTCTTGATGAATTTTGGATGATAGCGATGCAAGAAGAGCTAAATCAATTTGAGCGAAACAAGATTTGGGAACTTGTCCCAAAACCTAGCAATCATCCCATTATTGGACTAAATGGGTATTTCGAAATAAACTTAATGAAGATGGGTTAGTGACTCGAAACAAAGCCCGATTGGTTGCTCAAGGCTATAACCAAGAGGAAGGCATTGACTACGACGAAACCTATGCTCCGGTTGCTCGTCTCGAATCTATTCGTATGCTATGTGCTTTTGCTTGTTTTAATAATTTTAAACTCTTTCAAATGGTTGTTAAGAGTGCTTTTCTGAATGGTTTTATTAAAGAGGAAGTTTATGTAAAACAACCTCCTGACTTTGAAGATTTTCAATTTTCTAATCACGTGTTCAAACTCCACAAAGCCCTTTATGGCCTCAAACAAGCTCCCCGTGCTTGGTATGAGCGCCTTAGCTCCTTTCTTGTTTCTCACAATTTTTCTAAGGGCAAGGTTGACACAACACTTTTTATCAAATCCCATAATGGCACTCTTTTGTTGGTTCAAATTTATGTCGATGACATTATTTTTGGTTCTACTAACAATACACTTTGTGTAGAATTTGCTAAAGTTATGCAAGAAGAATTTAAAATGAGTATGATGGGTGAGCTATCATTCTTTTTGGGATTACAAATCAAACAAGGACCCAAAGGGACCTTCATCAATCAAGCAAAATACACAAAGGATGTCCTCAAGCGTTTCGAACTTGACTCATCCAAATCAATGAGGACTCCTATGGCAACAAGATAAAGCTTGACAATGATGAAGATGGCACATCGGTTGACATCCGTAAGTATCGAGGTATGATTGGTAGTTTACTTTATCTAAATGCTAGCCGTTCTGATATCATGTTTAGTGTATGTCCTTGTGCACGTTATCAAGCAAATCCAAAGGAATCGCACTTATGTGTCGTAAAACGTATTTTTCGATATCTCAAAGGTACCGTGAACATAGGCCTTTGGTATCCGAAATCTTCATCCTTTGAGCTTCATGGCTTCTCGGATGCAGATTTTGCCGGATGCAAGATTGACCGAAAAAGGACTAGCGGCACATGCCAATTCCTTGGAAAATCCTTGGTATCGTGGTTTAGTAAGAAACAAAATTATGTTGCTCTTTCAACCACTAAGGCTGAATATATTGCGGCCGGTTGCTGTTATGTACAAATTCTTTAGATATCACAAACACTTATAGATTATGGCATTTCTCATACTTGCACCCCTATTAAATGTGATAACACTAGCTCGATCAATCTCACGAAAAACCCGATTTGTCACTCACGCACGAAACATATTGAAATTAGACACCATTTTTTTCGTGACCATAAAAAAAAGGGGATATTCGTCTTGAATTTATTGACACTACTTATCAGTTAGCCGATATTTTCACCAAACCGCTTCCGAAAGATCGCTTCATTTTTTTTTGTCGAGAATTAGGCATTTTAAATTTTGACTCTTAGTTGTTCTCGGCCGGCACACCGACGGTATACTGCGGTATACCGACGGCATGCCGTTTTTGGCTCCGAATTAGGTTCTGTGCCAAACTTCGGTATACCGTCGGCATACAACGGCATACCGGCGGTATACCAGTGTGCGGCGGACAGCTTTTTCAATTTGGAATCCGGGCCCACCTTTCCTTCTTTCCCTCTTTATTCCTTCCTCCCCTTATTAATTCCCTTCCCATCCATCACTTCCATATTTATTATTCTCTCCTCTTCCCCATATCCTAACTTCCCATCACATTAACTTCCCCTCTCTTCATCTTCCCCATTACTCCTCTTTTCTCTCCATTATCCTCATTTCCAACCCACAAACCTCTCCACTTCTCTCTATAACCGTTCTCCCCCTTCCCCTTTCCAACATCTCTTTAAAAACCCTCTTTTCTTCTTCATTCTCTATCCTTCTCTCTTCCACACCTTAAACCCTAACTTCTTCCTCCAACTTTCTTCCTTTTCTCCATGGCCAATCCCAAGCGTCCCCGCTCCTCCACCACCTTCTTCAATCCCTTCATTCCGGTGGCTCTCCCTCATGGATATGATCAGCGGGTCTTCACCTCCTCCTTGGCGGCCGAGACTTGGTTTCAACACTTCGTACACCATAACGTATTCAAAGGACGCACAATCAACTGGAATCTCTTCCCCGGCCATGTCTCTCTTTTCGATGAGGCCGGACTATCATGCCTTCTTCGGCGTCAGGTGCCCGTCTACCCCACCGCCGTCCGTCTCTTCTACTGCAACATGGTCCCGGATGATGAGCACGGTGCCATACAGACGATGGTCAACGATCATCATTTCTGTCTCACGGCTCGGGACATCTCCAACATCCTCGGCGTCCCAGACAGAGGCGAAGCTCTGCCGGCCTTGGCTGCTCTTAACTCTTCGGCGGAGACCCCCTTCGACGAGTTCTGCCACATCATTTGCAAGGGCCCCAACCCTCCTGCTACCCTGGCCCTTTCCGCACAGCTGGAGCCGTTCTATTACGAGCTCCATCGGATCGTGTGCCACACACTCTATCCCAAGAGCGACAACTATGATGCCATTACCGGCGATGCCCTGGTATGCATGTACTACCTCTATTCCAGGAAGTCTTGGTCCTTCCCCAAGACTCTTCTTCATGCCTTCAAAGGCGTCCTACCAGCGGGAAAGCAGAATCTTTATTACGGCTCCTTCATCACTCTCATTCTGGAAGCCAAGCAAGTCGACTCTCCCTTTGCTCCTCGGACGGCGTCCCATCCTACCTCGTTGTTTCTCGCTCTATCGGTGGTGCCGCCACATCCCGCGCCTCTTCCTCCCAAGAGCCGCCGGCTTCTGCTCCTGCTGCACCTGTCGCTACTCCTCCTACCTCTGGCCGCTACATGCCGCTGACTCGCAGCACTTCGACATGCATATGGCTCAGGCGGAGGAGGAAATGTCTCCCACACTCATGGCCTTGGCACTCTGATTCAGTCCCGCTTCCATGACCAGGCCTATTTCATTCAACGCACTCTTCAGGATCGGGACGCTTTTCTGGATCTGAATCTTCAGGATCCAATTACCAGGCCTTCCGCTTTTTCGATTCCAATGCCTACGGTTTCATGTACCCGGACGGCATTGATCCTTTGGTGCCTTTCACCGGCTCGGATGTGGGGATGATCCGGATGACGAGTAGGGGTTGCTTCTTTTGATGGTGGTGTCGAATAATTGAGTGTCTTAGTTTCTTGTGTTTGTTTTTACTATGTCTTTTGCGGTCCTTCGGGGACCTATGGTTGGTTGGTTCTAGTAGTTTGCAGTCCTACGGGGACTTGATATTTGTCTTCTTAGTTGCTAAACTCTCGTAGAGGAGAGTCTTTTTTATGTCTTATGTAGTATGGGTGTCCTGCATGTATCACTGTTTAAACTTTATCTAAATACATGCTTTTATCTATGATACTGTGCTCCACATTTATGACTATTTTCTATTATCATCATTTTTTTTTCTATCTTTGACTAAGTGACAAAGGAGAAAACGTATTGAGGGGGAGTTGTCTACCTACGGGGGAGTTACTCCCTGAAGATGTTATCTCTATTTTGTCAATTATCAAAATGGGAGAGATTGTTGGCACATTTTATTTTGATATATTAACAGCATCTTCGTAGTTTAGTTTTCTATGTCTTCAGATTCATATTCTTCTCAGAAGCTCTACTACATAAAGACTATCCTTTCAAGTGCTACCATCCATTGCATTGAAGACTGAAGCAGATACCGGCGCTCCTTGCATAGACGGCTTCCTATATTGCTTAAAGTTTTCGAGTCTGTACAAGGTCTAGGTATATCTGTAAACACTTAAGGTTGGATGACAAACTAAAAGCATAAGTCAAAAATCAATATCTTACAGAGCGGCACACCGGCGGTATGCTTCGACATACCGGCGGTATACCGTTTTTCGTTGTCCACAAAGTTTGTGATAATATCGGCATACCGACGGTATGCTCCGGCATACCGGCGGTATACCGTTTGTGGACCACAAAACTTCTGTGACAAAACGTCGCCATATCGACGGTATGCTCCGACATACCGGCGGTATACCGTTTTGTTTGCCTGAAAACGTTCTGTGATAAAACGTCGGTATATCGAATATGCCGCGACATACCGACGGTATAACCGGGTTACAATATTTGATTTTTGAATTACTCTGATTAGCATTAATGGCCGCATTTAATGCTCTCAACGGATATTAATATGACCGTTACTATTTGACCGATATACCGATGGTATGCCGCTGCATACCGACGGTATGCCGTCTGGCTATATCCAGAGCATTAATTGCCACCAACTCTTGTTTTCTATAAATGAAAGCCTTCTCTCTCTTGAGCTTTCACCAACTCTTGCCATAAATTTTCTAAAAAACCAAGAGCTCCACCATTAATACTCTACCAAGCTTTTAAATTGTCATCCTCTCCCAAAGTGCTAGAGTATTTAAGAGTTGTAATTTTCGATCTTCACGTGTTAGAAGATCAACAAGTTCTCTTCTCATTTGTTTGAAGTTGGCGAGCCTTCGTAAGAAAACTCGTGTGTTGAAGTTGGCGAGTCTTCGGATCCAAACTCGTGTTGAAGTTGGCGAGTTCTTCGGATCCAAACTCGTGTGTACTATTTGATTAAAAGTGATTTAAGCCGGAAAGAGTTCTGGGACTGGATTGCCTCAGAGATACCAGGATACATCTTGTGTTTGATCTTCTTACTCTTTACTTTTATTTGTCCTATATTTCTTCTGTTGCTCTAGTTATTTATTTTCCTATTCACCCCCCCTCTAGGGTTCTACACATATAGGGGCTACTAGGGGGGTCAATGATGTATATGGGGGGTGTTCCAGCTGCAATTTAGCTGCGCTGCTGCTATTATGTGCTGCTGCTGCTGTTGCATTTTGCTGCGGTTTGCTACTGCAATTTGCTGCTGCAGCTGTATGTGAGGGGGGGGGGGGGCAGCAGCCCCTAATCCCCCCTACACTG